>QZGG01000253.1:0-186343 GCA_006409495.1 Sedum album
AATTCTACAGTGGCCTACTTGTAAATATAGAATATAACAACACTCCATTCTATTAGAAAAGATAAGGAGACATTTTTGGTAGACACTTGTATACAATCTCCATCATTCATTATTAATAATAAACGATTGAAATTTTAAAATGTGTTTTGTAAACTTAATCGTTCTATTTAATTAAATATTAATTTAAATCGTCAAATTAATCAAATCAGATTTAATCTTTCTATATCACAAAACGTCTTGGTGGCGATAGGGAAAAGTTGATTGTGACTAACCTGAGAAATCAGAGAGACGAGCGGATGAGCCTGAGCGAGACTTGAGTGATCCGGTGCTACCGGACATTTTGCTTTCATGCAAAAGCTGTTTTAAGTCAAGCAAGATTTGAAGCTGCTTGTCTAGCATATCTCCACAGTCAACAAACTCCTTTTCTTTAGAAGTGTAGAATTGGTTCACTTTGTGTAACTCTTCATCTAGTTGCTCGAAAAATGACTTCACCTATATTTATAGTATTAGCTTGTCAAAATCAAACACCACAATTTCTGATGATGGGCTCCAAAATCAAGAAGGTGCATGGCATGTAAGAATGATTGTTTTATTGCCTAGCTACTTACCTCGTCTTCCTCAGAGACTAGGGTTACTAGTTCATTCTCATTCTGCGATTCATCCGTATCCGAAGGTTCACTCTCATCTTCTAGATCTTCTTTCTCTGTCACCTGTGCCACAAATTCATGTGCACAAATTATTGATTTAGGTTGTAAAATGTTGTATATGCAGCATTAGATCTTAACTCGCGACATCATTTTTTCTAATTTTTTATATATTTCACATGCTGACATAAATAGTATACATATTCTTTATATGTCCAAATATTGACTCTGAATTATCTTGAAGTCTTAATTTTTGACCCTAAACCTCAGTAAATTGAATTTGTAACATTTTGTTGTGTACAAATCTTTCTAAAATCCGAACAACTATGAATGTACTAGTGTCATCAATTTGGCAATGATTACACATGAACCAAAAAAATCAAACTTGATGCCACCTTTCCGACACGTCATACCCCACACATACATATATGACGAGGAAACACACACGCAGAGTAAGAAAACAAGTTTGAAAATAAAACGAAAGCTGAAGACTTAGCGTGACCCTGACGTCACGATACCTTTCTTGTCTCAAACATTAAATCAGGTTTAAACAAACCACATTTCCTAGAGTAAACATTTTTCAGAACTCTAAGTACCTGGACTGGAACCGGTGGCTCATGTCCGAGGTGAGCTGAGATTCTACACATCATGGACCTTACTGTCAATGGCATTGATATCTGACAGTGATTCAGGAATTATTGTGGCTCAAATTTAGTTATTCTTCTTACCATATACTTATATTTATTACCTAGAATAGCTAGCCAATAGTCAACGAGATTAATTGTATACTCTAGTTACCAAATATAGGTTGTACATAATTTCTATTTAATAAGAGAGCTCACCAGAGAAAAGGCATTCAGCCATTTCCTCCAAGTTTGTCATGGTATCAGAGCTTGCAATTTTTTTCTAATTTTTTGTTCCCGAGCTGTTTTTTTGCTACCTAGTCCTTTGTTTCTACTTGATTTAAGATCAACATTTTCGTGTTTTTCTCTCGATTCTTTGATGTCTATCGAACATTTTTCGGGCAAATCTTCGGATACATTTACCATTAGACTTACAGGCAAAAATTATGCTGCCTGGGAGTTTCAGTTCAGAATGTTTTTGAAAGGAAAGGCACTTTGGAGTCATATTGATGACAATTTTTCGGCACCCGAAGAAGCTACAGAACTTTTGCAATGGGAAACCAGAGATGCTTGTATCATTTCTTGGATTTTAGCATCTATTGAACCTCGAATGGTCAACAATCTGCGCTCATTCAGTACAGCAAAGCAAATGTGGGATTATTTGAGATGCTTATATCACCAAGAAAATACCGCTCGCCGCTTTCAGCTTGAACTTGAGATTAGCCAATTCAGTCAAGGTAATCTTTCTATTGAACAATATTATTCAGAATTTACTAACCTATGGAGCGAATATTCTGGTATCATATATTCAAAGGTTTCTAAAGAAGCGTTGGAAGGTATTCAGGCGATTCATGAAGAGAGTAAAAGGGATCAATTTTTGATGAAATTGAGATCTGAATTTGAAACTGCACGAGCCGGCTTGTTGAATAGAAATCCAGTCCCCTCGCTAGACATATGTGTTGGAGAATTATTGCGTGAAGAACAAAGGATGGCTACCCAAGCTGTTATTAGTGGACCTAAAGAAGCTGTTAATCTAGTCAATTTAGCGTATGCTGCACACGGAAGACAACGAGAAAAAGGACAGTTGCAGTGTTATAGCTGCAAGGAGCTTGGACATATTGCAAGAAATTGTAATAAGAAATTTTGCAACTATTGCAAACAACAGGGACACATCATTAAAGAGTGCCCCACACGTCCAGAAAACCGAAAACCTCAAGCCTTTCAAGCTGCTACTTCATCATCTCCACTAACTGAAGATGCTCCCAAACCCGCAAATCCAACCCAACAAGCACTCACTCCTGAGATGGTACAACAAATGATTTTATCCGCGTTCTCGGCGCTTGGACTTCGAGGTAACAATAAGTCTATTACTTTTCCGTGGATTATTGATTCTGGAGCATCCAATCACATGACAGGTTCACCTAACTTATTGCACAATGTCAAAAAGTACACTGGCACACAAGTATAGATAGATAGACCAAAGTCACGAGCTATGCACGCATTTATTTTCGGCTTATGTAAGATTTTGATGTTCTTGACGTGTTTCTTGAGCTGCCAGTAGTTGACGAACGCATCTTTCCATTCAGGGATAAGTTGCGCTTCGAGCTGTTTCGAGAACTTCACCATATATACAGCTAGCCTCGAGGAAGATTAAGTGTTTTTAGTGGAATGGGAAGATGATGTCCAGGGATTTATATATAGGAGAGCGAGCTGCTAAACTAAAGGTCTTTGTTGTGTAGAATGTTGGTAAAGGAAACTATTTTAAGTATTTTAGGGAAACGAACTTTGTTTTATATGTATGAAAATGTGCGGATGTGAATGAGGTTTTTTGGGGTGTTTTGCTTGTGATGTAAGATTGAAATGGGGTATGAGAAAGAAAGTAGTTCACGTTATTTTTGTATTCTTGTTTTGGCAAATTGGGATTGTGAGTGTATAATGCGTGTCATCCATAAGTATAAATAAAGTTGTATAAAGTGTTAGCCAACTGTGAAGGTAATTCTTATTTATTTAGTAGATGATAAGCCATGGAAACTTTCAATCTAATATATATCGCAAAACATATATTAGTTTAGTTGCATTAGCTACTCAATTTATAATCTACAGTTGCTTTATTATGCATGACCACTACACCATTTTGCATCATAAACGAATTAAACTAAACAAGTCACATATATATTTGCCGCGGTTACATGACATATAATACTTTGTCACATATGTATCTTTACACGGCAAATCACAATGTGTCTCTCTAAAATGTGTCACTGGAACCTTCTAATGTGATTAAAATTAAATGACACACCTTATTTTGTTATGTGTAAAAAGTACTAAAGCAACATGGCCCCCTCTATTAGTACATTTCAATATTTCATACAACAATCGAACGAATGCATTGAATGTGATAGTTACACTTACACCAGCATACCTCTTAAACATCAAAGCTCATCACAAGCAGCCTGCATATTAGTATTATTATTTTTTCTAAATGGGAGTCGGGTCAGCTAGATCGAGTCTAATAATATTTTCAGTTCCTTGTATTTGTCGGGTAATATTTCCGAAAAAGGTTATGGTATTGTACAAACCACTTTATATAGTAGATGGATTTTTGCTAACACATGCATGTTTTAGATTTATATAGGATTCAGTTTTACCATGTGTCATGGAAATGTAAATTAAAATCCCAAATTCGAAACAATATGAAAAACAATGTCTAAAACCTACATATCCAGAAACCTGAATACCAGATATCCAGAACTTTGAAATCCTAAATCCAGACCTTAATATTTAATATCCATATCTTAAACTTTAAGCTAACTTTTAAACCTTAACCTTATCAGCACACTGTTTGTCAAAACTACCATTTCAGTTCTCAAACACCAAGAATATTGATAAAGAGACGAAGACAGCTGATGTATGTAAAGGAAGATAAATAGATTAAAAGGTACTAGTGGTAATTACTGAAATAAATACGGATGTAGAGTTCCATGAATCCGGATGGAATGGACTGTGTTTTATAAAGAAAGATCGTGTTGCCAATAAGGGTGTATGCAGCTTAGTTTGTGGTTGCGTGATTAGATCCACTCAGATTCGCATTCAACCTAATTCGATTAAGTTGGGTTTCAACAGTAACAATATCATGCATGCATTAGCTTGTTTCCAGTCTCCACGTATCCATAAAGTTCTCATAAGTCCAATATATGTTTAGGAAAAATAAGAGAGATTATACTTGATCAAATACCAAGATATCATTTTAAGATTAATCAAATCAAACGTTTAGATTTTGTCATTTTATCTCATAATAAATTAATCTATATAATCCTAACTCTTCATATATAATATTCCATTTGATCGAATTCATATATACGTTAATTCTCGCAAAATGTACATTTTTTTGGATACACATTAATATAATGGGGACAAACTTGGCGCTCCAATATTCACACGACATCGTTTGGAACTGTCACAACCGTAACATCGTTTGGTACTTTGCCTCGGTGGACGACGGCGGCCGGTTCGCCATCCATACCTTTCACCGCCGCCGCCGTCCCCGATGTCTTTCTGTCGCTGTTCTCTTCCTCCGCTGCCTTTCTGATGATGTTGATGTCCCTGCCTTTGGCTTTGCAGCAGCTGCCTGCTAATGTTGATGTTCCTTGATCGCTCCTGCTGTTGCTCTGCTCAGCGTTGTCTTCGCTGGTTTTGCCGTTTCTGCGTGCTTCTGCATGTTTTGTTCTGCGAATTGTGCCGCCTGTTTCGTTTGATGTCTGCGTTGGCTGCTGCTGTCTGGCGCTGCTTTTGTTCTGTTTTCTGTGCTTCGGCGCTGCTCAGGTTGCCGGTTGTGGTTGCCGATACGTTGCCTAACGTCGCGGGCTGCTGGGTTGTAGTTTGCTTCATGTAGCGGCTGTGGCTGCTCCGTTTTCGGCGGTGATTGCTTCGTGTGGTGGCGCTTCCATCGCTGCTCCTCTTGGGTTCGGGTGAGTCACGGTGCTGCTCCCCTGCCTTGTTCTGCTGTCGCCACGTGGTTGTAACACGTTACCTTGGATTGTAACACGTTAGCTTCCCTGTCACGTGGTTGTAACACGTGGTTGACTTGCCTTGCTTTGTCACGTGGATTGAGGTCTCACGTGTCTCGAAATGTTGACTTTCCTGTTTACTCCACGCCTGCTCGGTTCATTTATATCCTCCTGAACCAGTTTGTTTAGTCCACGCCTGCTTCTCTTCCGAGAATATATTTTCTAAAGTCAACAGTCATCATTTTTTATTATCATGGAGTTCTCGGCAGACGATCAGTATGGACGCACTTTTATTTGCAGTCTGATACACATTCTTTGTACGTACCGAGGCAAAGTACTCGGTTTAGTCCTCATTTTACTCTTCTATATATCTAGACTAGACTGCGTCAGACTAACTTTTAGTTAGCCTTTTAAGTCCTCGAATTGTACCTTTGGCCTTTGGCCTTTTAATCAAAAAAAAATTGACGCCACCGAAAGTTGTTATGCCAAACATTGTTAACACTAATAAAGGTTTCTATTGTAACACTGCATCGCTACATTCTTACCCATTTCTCATTTTAACCCTCTAAATCCATTTACAAAAACTTGATGTTTAAGCATCAGTTTTATGGAACTGGAAATGCATCATTTTTGTCACAATCACCAGCTCCAGCTAGCGTGCATTTAAGTGATGAACTAATGGTAGATCCATTTATTAATGATCTGATCTACCTTGTCATGCATGGAGGTGAGGTTTCAAGTTTGAACCCTAAAAGCTATGACATTATAAATAGCAGTCACCACATAGGTTCATCTCCATCCTTTCAAACACTTAGAATTTTCAGACATGCGTGGTGCTAGCAGTGGAGTTGATCTCAGATCATTTGTTTTCATCTTATGTGTTCTGTTCCTGTGCACTCATGGCATTTCAGCCAGCAGCAGGCTGATGATGGACAATGCAAAGAAAGACTTGCCACTGGAGAAGACTACAATTTCTGCACATGAACCTGCACCAGCTGTTGCAACCTCTGCACTTGAACCTGAACCGCCTTTTGCGACCTCTGGTGGCATATTCCACCAGACGATTCAGCATCATCATAAAGTTGCTAAGCTAATCAAGGAAGCAATTATCAACCATACAAAATCTCATCTTCATAAACTGGGTGGGCACAAATATGGTCATCTCCATTTTACTATGCCTCCTACTGCTTATTGAGCTCAGCTTTAGCCTTTAACTGAAGGACTAGAATGAGGAAATGAGTCCGAAAATACGTTAAATAATAGGCGTCTGTTATGCCATGGTATTGATTAATCATTTATGGTGCAGTTGAGTTTGATTTACATCTTCTTACATATGAATAAAAGATGTGACTTTACTAGACATTTAAGCGAACAAAATTCGTACTTAATGTTTCATGATTGACCGAGAAAAGAAATTATTTACTTTTGTAATGAACCTGAAGAGTTTATAGTCATGACAAAATCCGATTCAAAATCTCACGTCAAAACATTCAATAAAATTGCCAAGTCACATTTATATATATATGGTTAATTAGCCGAGATTCGCCACTCAAATCAGGGTTGATTTTCAGTTACCAATTGCCGTGCGACGGCCTTTGTTTCCAGGATGTGGTTATGAACAACTGTTTATTGTCCTTGGTTCATGGAACAAACGCATTCCCGAAACTAAAATGTGTCTGCATTGCTTGGAGTATAAGTATATTTACCGGGGATATAAATTTGAAGATCATGTAGTTAGTTTCCAATGGAAATATATCTAAGTTCAAAATAAATAAAAAATCTAAGTTCAAAATAAGAGTGATTTAGTTTCTAATTATTGCTATTATTATTGTCTCATAATAATATGCATTCAATCGCTAAAAGGCTAACTTATGTACTTATCGACTCATAGAAATGAAATAGGTTTTATATTCCCGAGTTAGAAATACTGATTTTCATTGTATACAGCATTGTCTATCTAAAAATAACAATTACAATTAAGATATAAAATCTGGAAAAAATCAAATGAAATGGTTTTGGATAATAAGTACTGTATTGTTTGGAATAAAGATTAGTTGATGCACCACTTCTTACAATTGCAAATGTGTTTCAGATCATGCATGAAATAGAATTACCCATGTGGACCAGAAAATCCCCACAGGAATCTAGATGGGAAATCTTTATAGTTTTAAGCTCAAATCCAACGTTTCGTCATGACAAAATTCATTCTCTTCACCATCGCTATCAAGTTCGATAACTACAGGCATTGTGGCGATCCAACTGACAAATAAACGGCCTTGTGATACCATCGGACAAAACATGTGGATAAATATCATTGTTGTATTGTACAACATTGTATAGGCTTGTTGAGGTTCCCGTGACTGCGAACATGTTGTTAAAATATTTCATTGGACCTCTAAAACCGATATTTGGCTTCTGTATCGCTACGGTAGGGGAGAGAGCAGCATGATGGCGATTAGTACTCAGATGGTTAGTCATCAAACCATTACTTTTTTCAAAAGGGGAAAATGAAGAGGGTGATAACAAAGATTGATTAAAGTTGGTATGGAAATAAGGAGAAGGTTGACTCGAGGGAGTAAGGGATGGGAAGTTAAACATCCCCATTGACGCTGCTATTGTTGTGGCTTTCGGGTTGGTTCTTGTATCTATCATGTGAACGCGGAGATGGCCAGCTAGAGCCTGAGCATTCCCAAGCGGCTCGTGACATATTTCACATGCCACCGGTGAAAACCATTCAGTTCGACGATGATTCATGACTGAAGGCATATTTGAAGAAAAGATTGAGTTTGAAAATATAAACGCTTGGATGAGGATATGGTAGAGGACTAGACAAGTCAATATATATTACCTATGTTGAAACCTAGTTAAGGTAACTATGAACCTTTATTTTGTGCCATTCCATGCTTCTCTGTCTTACTAAAAATGCTAATGATTTGGTTGAAAACAGAAAGCCATATTATGAAAAGTTGTATACAATAAAAGTAAGTGACAAATTTTACAAACATTCAAGGAATTCTTTTTTAAAAATTTAAATGTTTTTGTAAAGCAATCTTCTCTTTAGAGAGAATTTTATTTTTTGAGAAAGAAATATTGAAAAACACTAATAAAAAGTGTAAAGTAGACATATTCGGATATGCTTTTCTATACCTTTTAACAATTATTACTTTCTTGTTCAATCCTATTTTTCTAATGGGGAAATATCAATAAGTTCAGTTTTGAAATTGAATATCAATCGACACTTTGTATTTATGCACACTTTAGGTATTACAAAAGCTGGTATTTCTTGCTTTTCTGGATACTTGTGAATATTCACTTATTGAGTTACTCTAAATACTATTACACTTTTGGTTTTGTAATGGGATTTTAAATTCATAGAATCAAAAGTTGAGTATAGCTTTACATTGAATACGATTTATTTTCAGAAGCACAACAATATGTAGTGAGATCCTATCAAGATTAAGAAAGCAATCAGAAAATACTTTATATTTGCGGTATAAAATCTTCGCAAAATAATCCATTTTTTATTTAGTGGTGTTCTTCACTTACTTGAAATACATCAGATTTACATCTATCTATATCTTTTTATAGAGTTTTTTGCAGTTTTATTAACAAAGAAGTT
Organism: Sedum album; assembly: GCA_006409495.1. Taxonomy (NCBI): domain Eukaryota; kingdom Viridiplantae; phylum Streptophyta; class Magnoliopsida; order Saxifragales; family Crassulaceae; genus Sedum; species Sedum album. The sequence continues at coordinate 8,894 of QZGG01000253.1, forward strand.
TTTTGAACATTCTGATAAATAATATTAAATGGTCCAATTTTAATCGAGCGTTATAAATTTAACTCATAAATCTATGAAAACATAACTATAAAAACTGGAATGAAGAACCAAAGTAGGCAATATATCCTTCTCCTTTTATACATAAAAATAAAATAGGAGGCTTACCACGAAAAGAAGAAGAAAATCAACTTCATCAAAAAATATTTGCATTTAAAATCTCTTAAGCATCCAAATAGAAAGATGAGAAACTTGCTAGAATACTCATACCCTGCAAAATAATAACCAACGTGAATGAAAAACTCAAATGAGTACCTATATTGGAACACTCAAAATTCAAAGCCAAAGAAAAATGTCTCGTAATAGCCCAAAAGAACAAAATTGCATCGAGTGTTCTTTGGACAAATTTTTGTACTTTTCAAAGCCACACATTTTGAACTTTTTTTTTTTTTTTTTAAAAGGGATTATCGGAATTCACTCCTACCCCATGACTCGAACCCGAAACCTATTGGCACAGGTAGTGGGTGCCTAACCACTAGGCCAACCCCACTTCGTCCACACATTCTGTACTTTCATCAATATTTGCATGCAAATTGACCTCGCATGGGGAGGAAATAAGTTCTTAAATCTCTTTTTAGTATTTGAAACTCAAATCTATCTTAGTTTAATTTGATTGAAACAAAACAACTTAAAAATAATCTTGTAAAAAAATTAGTTGATATATAGTTAATCATTTCTCTTGTGGATTCGACCGCAAACCTCCTTACATATACAAATTGAGCTTGATAAATACCCCGAAAATCCGTTGTCAAACTACAGCATCGAACGCAAAATGTAAGGGCCGCCGTGTTGTAGAGGTTAATTAATGTCGTCTTGGTTCCACATAGCAAAATCACCTGCCATAAAAATATCTCTCTACGTGTTTTCAAATTTATGTAGTTACTGTATTAATTTTTGATCAAAGTGTGTACTTAAATACCATTAAATAAAAATTTACACTATTGGACAGTTTTATTTCGCCATATCGTCTACGGGAATCGCCATTTACAAGCTATCAGAGTTGATTTGATTTCACTCATGAAAATAAGATGCAAAAAACTGAACTAGAAAGGAACCCCCACTCCATGAAAAAAGCAAATACTGGAGTAAAGTTCATGTTTTATTAAAAGCAGCACAAACCTGACATAATAAGCACTTAAATGAGCATTTGATCATTATTAAAACAACACCAAATCTAAGAACTGTTTGCCTGCACTGACATAAAAATCTGCACAAAGTTCCCCAAGTACATTATACATTTATGCCTACCACCCCCATCTTCCGTATACTAATTAACTTGAGGAATAGTACTATATGTGATGTGACTAATTAATGGTTTGCATGTTTTCAAACTACAGAAATCACAGCCGAGAGGCCAGTATACTGGACATACACATGAAACCCAACAACTGCATCAATTGACAACATCATTACTACCCTTTCCAGACAACTTATATGCGCACAAATTCATTTGCGTAATTGTGTGAGTGCCACAACACTTAGAGCACTCAACATTTTCACGAAAATTCATTTCAAGGGGCACCCACACAATGCTTGAAGAGCCAGCCATATATCAGCCCTAGCTAACACACAATGCTTGAAGAGCCAGCCCTAGCTAACACACATAATTGGTTTTTTTTTTGAAGTAACATAATTGGTTTTAAATCACAACGAAAAGACAATATTGAGAGATATCATACTGCTTGCGATAGACATGAAATAAACAAACAAATACATACAGTAGAAAATCTGAATTATAAACATACATATCTTCATAGAGAAAGAAAGATCTATAGTAGTTGAATATCATACAATATTGGACTAATATAAAAAATCTCTACATACGTAATAATTAAAAATGAGAGAACTGAATCAATATTATATATAATAAATTGTTGCGAGCTTCTTAATCGATCTGATCATTCGTTCAGGGAGAAATCACTTTGAATTGATCAAACCTGGTGGTGGATATGCGGATGCTGGTGATGGAGGTTGAGTGGTGGAACAGGAGGCATAAGCATCATACTGGCTACAGATGAGGAGGATGAAGACTCAGCAGCCACTACTTGATGCTGGAGGTTCTGCTGAGGCTGTGGTCGTTTTCTCTTTTTCTTCTCATAGCTGATCCCTCTAGCCTTGGCTTGTGAGTCTCTCACTTCACGCAAGTAGAGTCTAACAGCTCTTGCACCAAATGGATTCTGCTCAGGCTTCCCTCCATTCTCCTCAAAGGCTGCCCGGAGACGGCCTATAAGGGCATCGAGGCTGCCCCAAGCTTGGCGTAGCGGGCAGGGGCAAGGAGCAGGAGGGTTAGGGTGACCGAAGAAAGGACAGAGGTGGGTGTGGACTTTGGTCTTCCCAAACTGGTCCAGGTAGCGTAGAAACTCGAGAACATGAGCTCCACTGCAGCGGCAGAGAGAGAGTGGTGGGCGGTGGTTGCGGAGGTATTGGCCAAAGGTGTTCCAGTCACGGCGCTTTTGGTTCTCGTAGCGGCTGAGGGTGTTTGTGGTGGATGTGGTTGAGCTGTTATTGCTGTGGCTGTTGCTTTGGTTTGGTGGTGAGTTGCCTTCGCGATTGAATACTGCATCCATGTTAAACATCAATCTTATCTAATAAAGCTGATGAATATTGATGATCAGGTTGTGAGGTTTTTAAGAGACCAGGTGTTTTCAGGTCATGAGATCAATTAGCATATAGGGTTTTCTGAGCTTTGAATGAAAACGGTGATGAGATAAGAAATCGCAAACATGGTAAGCTGTGGGATAATCAAGAGAGGATCAAAGAGAGATTGGATTTTGTTGGAGGAGAGTGATTGACTGATTGGGCGAGTTAGGGTTTTTTCTAAAAAAGTGAGAGGAGAGTAGAAATGGAGACATCATATAAAGGTGTAGTGCCAAAAATGAAAGGGGAATAACATGATTTTGTTTCTTCAACCTTTCTCATTGATTGACAATACGCTACTGCTCTCTCCTTTTCTCTCTGCCTTTTCTTTCTTGTTCATCATTATATTTTCATATAATAGTAATTTAATTTAGATGGATTATTGATGTCCAACAATAATTTTCAGAGAATCGATTCAAACATGTTTACATGACCTTTGACTGGGTTTGACCTTTGACTCGGTTTACAATAATTAGTTCTGGTTGGGTAGTTAATAAGGTACCAGGAAACAAGGACAATGTGTTGTAGCCACCTTTAAGTACCTCTATAAGATATAAATAAATGCAATGCATTATTTAAGAAGCAATGTAGCATAATAGCATCGAACGCAAAATTGTATTATCATGATACCTGGAGTGGGAATTGTTCGTAATTCTTACCCGATGATAATTCACTAGCAATGCTGTAACAAATATTAATATATAGGATTAATTAAAGATAATCACATATACAATAAGTCATATTTTACGAAATCATCTGTATATTTAATATTAGATTCGACCGTCTGTGTAACATTTGTCGTTACCAAATAACCATCCATCATTGTTCCGTCAAATATTCAGTTAAATAAATTAACTTTTTAATATAATAATATTATTTTATATCACAATACCTCATCAATATAATAAATAAGTTTTCACTTGACCACCTCTATAATCACTTTTGTTACAATTTAACCACATCTCCATTATCAGAGGTGGTTGTTTGGTAATGACGGTAATTATAAAGGTGGTCAAATGTAATATTGCAATATACATTTATCAAAAATTAGATTTTGTGAAAGTTAAAATAATATGATATACATATTAAAGTGCATAAAAGTTTTCGATCAAATATAAAACAATATTTGTAATTAGGTGACTTAGAGTCAAACTCAAAGACAGAGGTGGTATTTATCTCGCTAAGTATTACCTAAATTTACTTATCATAAAAGTTTTGGGGGGTTTTGATTGGTTGTGTGTTTTAAACAAGGAAAATAAAAGGGTGATTAAAGATTTTAATTCACCTCTGAGATATTGGAGAATCAAACATTAAATTTCACTTGCACAAATTACATTTTGTTAGTTTTCTTAAGGTTGCGCTTATTCCAAGTTCAACTCTCGTTCCTTCTTTAAAATGTGATTGATGCGCTTAAAGGTATTAATTATCAACCTCTCGGTCTATTTAACCTTGTGAAAATCAAGCATCTCGACCTCAAACTCTCGGTCTATTGGGTGACACTTAGAACTCAGCAAAAATCTAACCTATCGTCAAGAGTAATTTTCTCTCTCGCATATAATTGGCACTCAGAACAACATGAAATTGTTACTAAACATCCTAAGAATCAATATTCGTCATCAAATCCTAGAAGTTTCATTTATTTAGACACACTTAGCCATTTCGTCAAACACTTAGCGTGCATCTTAGGAAACACGTAACTGCAACAATAGAGAATCAACCAAACTTCATTCAAATGCATGAAAAGAATGTTCAAAACTCAATCCTAGCCTAGGGGATCCATATAAATCCTGAATCATAAGTTAACTACTCACACATGGTGAAAAAAATACAAATGAAAATGTAAACAATGGATATATATAATATAATAAAAGTAGAGTTTAGAAATGTTATTCTAGTGTAGATGATGTATTGATCTTCAGTCCATAGCTTCCTTTAATCTTCTAATTGATCGGTCTTTGTTTTGAATTTGAATGATTTTCAAAGATGTGAAATAGAATGAGAACTTTGTATTTATATCTTGAAAAGTCTTGGTTTAACCTTGTTGACCAAGTCAAAGTTGAAAATATGATGTATGCGACAATCATAATTGGAAAATATTTGTAATATTGATCTACAACATCTAAAAATGTGGAGCATTTTCCGACATATTTGTAGTATAGCTTACAGCATTATGCAACGTATTCAAAACATAGAGTTTAATTGAAAACTACGTAATTTAATTTAAACGCTTGTAAAACTATGTCGTTTTACTAAAACCCAAATTAAAATTATTGAACCATTTCTAAAACGACGTAGTTTTGTACCTGAACTACGTAGTTTTATGCCTAAACTCTGTGTTTCGGATTGGCTGCATAATGCTGTTCGCAATATGGAATCTCATTACCCAACAAAAGAAATTAATTTATTAGTACTCAAGAAATACATTTGCAGTTAAGTGCAAAACGTGTGAATTGGAAATTATGATAGTCTAATATATGATTTGCAATCATGTTTAGAGTATGATTTTGTAATAATGTCGCGAAATTGCTCAGAATTCTACGACAGTCTATGGCCGTTTAGATATATTTAGTATAAGTTCTGGCAAACATTTGTATTGCACTGCAAGTTAAACAACGAGTTTTGCTCAATCGTCCGAGATTCAAAGATTTGTGATTGAATATCAACATAGCTTTCTTTATTAGAGGAAGTCTAGCAATGCTTGTCATATTGCCATTAAAAGATAAAACATCTGTGCAAAATAAAGTCACAAAAACCGATCTAAAGTCAAACAGCCATGTGATGGTACCTTACACTCAGTGCCTAAACATTAAATGAACTTAGCATATAAGGTCACGTATCAATTCATAAAACCCTACAGCATTGTCTATCATTCGTACACACAACATTGCATCCATGCACTTGTTCATCTCCATTTGCACACATCATCTAAATTTCAAAAATTCCAGCCACAAGCCAATCATAAAACACCTATGGATGGAAATTCAAAAACCCAATTGCATAAAAAAGTTAGGCATAGAGCTAGTTGCTAGGGTAGGCCGTGTGGGGTAGTGATTATTAATTATTCAATTGGGCTATAATATCTCCGGACTCTTTGTGATTTTAACCAAAAACGTAAGGTTCGAAGAATGGGATAGTGAGTGATGTAGCAAAGACGAGTGTAACAACTAACAACACTTACCTGAAAGCCTTCTGTCCTTCGTGTGTTGTTGTGTCATTGTAGAGTCCTTAAGGGTGTCTGGTCATTTAATAAAATCATATTAGGGGTTAAGAAAACTGTCACTCCCTTCAGGCCTCAAAATTGGGGTAATGTTTTTGTGTTATAGTAGAAGGGGTGGCCCTGAAAGATTGAGACTCAGACATGACAAACATTTAAGACAATTTGAACCACCCTTTCAAATTTGTTCCCTTTCAATTATTCAGAATCACACATTTCATTTTTCTATTTATATTCAATACATTTTACTCACATCACACATTATCATCTTATTTTTTATTTTTGATTAATAAATGGAAGGAGTATGAATGATCTAATAGTGTACAAATATATGAATACATATTAAATTTGGACGAAACTATTATATGATATTTTATAATGTGAGTAAAGTTCAAGAAGAAAATCAAAGTATATGTGAGATCCTGAGACACCATTTCGATCGTTGATTATTAATTTTTCCTAAATAAAAACGTCAAACTTAACCGCTAGGGTTTTTGCAAATCCAACCCCTTATTTAATAAAAATTAAATCACAAACGTCGATTATCAAACTCAACAACTGAGACTAAGTGGTTTCTTCTCACATATACTCAATTTTCTATAAAACTCAACCCTTTATATTGTAATTTATATATTTATTTACACATACTAATATTGAAATAAACGTAACAAGCAGGTGGGACCTTTGATCGGGCCTTAGCTCTCGGAAAAGCTTAAACCCACTATATTTAATATAAAGCTTGCTATGGACTTTCGATAGATTTGACCGTACCAAACTTGTTATGGTCTTCAGACTGGCCCTAACTTTTTCCAATCCATGGCCAAATATCAATGTCTATCTTGAAGTGGTGCCTTAGGGTTTCCAACACGGTGTGCCGAAATTGTAAATCACCTGAACAGCTAATCCATGCAAATTTGGACCATTAATCTGTGTAAGTTCATTATGATCATAATTGATAATATGAAGGTAAAAAGTCAAATGGTGAATGGCAAATTTAGCAGGTTGTCCTTCTGACATTAAAGAAGTACGGAGTATTGTTTGTCCAACGAGTTGATAAGTTTCATCACAACTGATTTGAAAGAAGATTCGTACCCTCCACTGTCACTGTGATAGAGTGTCGGCTGCATTTGGGCAGTTGACAGAACCACCACCTAATCTGGTCTAGCCTCTCAGCTATATCCCGGTACAGTTCAAGATTAATTTTTTACACTAATGCAATATGAAATATGAATGATGTAGACGAGGGCATCAAATTAAGGGTGTCTAAGTGGTATTTAAGTCCGTAAAAATTTGACTAATAGTGCTAGTTTGCAAGTGGTCAAATTATCCGATCCGTTGCCTGCATCGTTAATTCTTCTTTGCTATTTTCCATTTGTTAGAAATTGTAATTCTAGTTTTAGATTTCTCAAAGCTTTTTGAAGTCTTGCTGCACTTTTCAGTGTTGATTTTGGCTTGGGAAGGTTTTTTTTAAGTGTCTTTGACCAGGAAGTTTGACTTCGTTGAAGATTTGCTACGTTTAATTTTAATTGAGCAAAACGGTAGCGTTTGTAAGATGATGAGAATTGCTTCAATTGAAGAAATAGGAAGCTGCATCGTATTATTAGATAAGGTATGGGAAACGTAGCGTTTGGCTGGGGCGGGCTTCATCTTTAAAAGGTGGAAAATCCCAAATTCTAGGGTTCGAGAGCGATACGAACAGAGACAAGAGCTTTGAGATTTGGCTACTGGCGATTGAGAGAGATTCGAAGGTCACGAGTATGATTGCGGCTGCGGACGAATCAGAGCAGTTCTTCCATTCCGATAAGGAGGTGGTTTGAGGCGCTGTCGAGTTCCGTAAAAGGTTTGGAGTTTCTCAGAGGCTAGGTTTGATTCAAGGAAGTCTCCTTCTTGATTCTTGTTGCCTTTACTTCTCAGAACGTGTAGTCCTGTGGTGCTTAAAAGTTCATAGTCGATTTGTAAAACTTGTTTAACTCATAGTGTATTATTGGTTTGAGTCTCTCCGCAAAGGAGGCTCCGTGGTTTTTTTCCGTAAGGGTTTCCACGTTAAAAATCCTTCGTGCCATGTACATTTAGTTTTGAGTTTAGACTAGGTGTTATATTTGCGGAAATTTGACATATTGTGAAAACTTGCATTGTTAAGTATCGGTTTTATTTTTAGGCTTAGATTAAATCATCAAAGTGGTATTAGCAGAAACTGAGAGACTCGCTCATTTTGATCTGCAGGACTGGCCGCAGTCGACGTATAAAACTTTTGATGTTGTAGATAAGCTTATATTTTCATATGAATTTGTTGATCTTTTGGCTATTTTAAGATGTATGGTGTTTTCTTAATTGTTTCATTCGCATTAGCAAAATTCAAACAACTATCAGTTCTGTTTTGAGGTATTTAAGCTTCGGAATTGGTCTAGAATATTGTAACTGATATTTTTATGTCAATTTTTGTATCTCTATATATGATGAATTATACTTTGTAGGTCGGCGTTTTTATACAAATTAAGAGACATGTATAATTTTACTTTCAAGAATCACATTTATTTTTTGACAATGATTTGAAATCAATTTTTTAGAAATAATTGTATAATTACGAAATGAGTACAACGTTATATTCGTTTTGTCAATCATTATTTTTTAATTCTCGTCTTCATATTTAATTATTTTCATTAAATTATAAGAAAATTTTATTATTAATTTTCAGACTCATTGCACACTGAAGATGGTAGATGAAGGAAATGTATTGGAGATTTGGAGGAATCAGAGCATACATCAAAGCATTGCAATCCAATGCCAAGTTCAAGTTCAATAGATCATATTCAAATCCAGTGTATCACAACGTGGTCATCTCAGGGTCTGTGCAGTAGAGAATTGTTGATGCTAAAGCAACATCAAGCACTTTAAGGTGCATAAACAGCTCTACTACTTAGCCCAAGTTCACTGCATATTTCTGGGTACAAAGATTTTCTGATCTCAGCATAAACTTGTCCGTTCCACTTCCGCTTAGACAGCTCCTCCGCCAACCTCTCAGCGGCTTCAGATGTGGCCTCTGCACCATCGTGCACTGAGTCAACAATCCCCATCTTCACACCCTCCCCTGCTTTAATCCTCATCGCTCTTAGCATCACTTCGCGTAGTGTTGAACTATTTCCACTACCGAGTTTAGACCTCATTAATGAAGCAAAGTAATCAGGGAATGTCATCCCAATATCTAACTCACTCATATACATCAAACCTTTATCACCTCTCATCAGCACGTTGTCATGGCACATGGCTAGTGCAAATCCAGCCGCCGCCGCATGGCCGTTGACAGCTGCTATGGTTGGCATTGGGAACGAGATTAGCTCAGCAACAATCGGCTTGAAACACTCTACCATATTTAAAAGTCTGTCTTTGAACTCTTTGATTGATCCCGCTTCTTGCGCCCATTGTAAATCAAACCCATTGCAATAGAATTTGCCACGAGCTGTGGTTATCAGGACCGAACCACGACTAGCTTCAGCCCTCACTCTACCCAACGCTGATCTTATAGACTCGATTGCATCAGGATTGAGTGCATGCTGGTCGTTCTCGCCTTCCCCTATAAATGTCAAGATAAAGGTATCTCCTCGCTTTTCTAGTTCACAAAAGCTCCCGGCCATGTCACACAACCTTTTGTACCAATGCATTGAAAACCATTGCAGGGTTAAGTAGTAAGCATCTCTCTATTGGCTGCATGCATTTGGTGAGAAGATGTTGGCCAACCTTGAAACCTTTACATTAGTTTGGTTTTTATTTGGTCAAGTTGGTGAGCAGCACTGAACATTGGGCCGGTTTAATATTGAACCGTAGAAGAAGCCCAAACTAACAGCCTGTTTGACTCATCAAATACCAACCACCAACTTTTCTATTATTACAATTTCTGCTTCTTCAAACATGATAGACCTAACCGTGACCAAAATGTTTAATGCTGACAGCAAACCAATTTGACTATCACGTAGAAAATTGGAAACCTTACCTGTAAGTCCACCGCATAGATGGACTATAACGTTGACTCTTATCACAATATTTAATATCTTGAATATCAACCTTCATTCTTCCTTGTGAAAACGTTCTAAAAGTTTCTCAATTCTATCTAGGGCATTTCTCTCTCTACTGATATTAAGAAGTTTGATTTTGGTCATGGCATCCGGAAAGATATGTTATCAACCCACGAGGCTGCAGCAGAGAGCTCCATCGTCAATAAATATCACAGCCCCAATTAGGACATGGAACGTGGCCATTCCGTTGTTGTCTCCAGTAGCTATGTCGCCTGTGGATCGTGATGAGATGGAGATGCCATCTAAATCATCGTTGTTTTCATCATTCTGTCAAGAGAGAGTTAGGAGCAGTAGTTCTGACGAAATGAAGAAAAATAAGGTGGAGTTGTCCGATCAGGTGAAGAGGATGATATCGTTTAAAAAATGGCAGCATCCTGCAGCACCGTTTCGGTATGAACAAGGTCCCCCATTGGAGGCACCGTCTTTATTGCCTGTCTTGATAGATACTTAGATGTTATTATTACTCTCGTAATCGAGATACATATGTAACATTAGTTAAAGGTCTTTTTTGACATCTTTTAAGTGATGAGATGATCATTAGGGTTTCTCTTGTGGAGTATTTACCAAATTAAGCAGGATTTTCTGTCCTCTTCCTTTATGTTGATCGGATTGTAATTATACCAAGTTCTTGTAACTGTTATTTCTTGAAGAATTTTTCTATAAATGCTCTCACTGAATGAGGCATTAATACATGATCATCTGTTTATGGTGATACCATTGAAGTCGTAGAACAAGATTTTTAATTTCAATGGTGTTAGGTGTTGACTGTCTGCAGTGGCGGATCCAGGATTTTTCTTCATTGGGGGCAGACAAAATATATTTCCTTCTCACAATAATCAATTTTATTGAAACGGTATTTAATTAATAAATATTTTTATAAAGGATTAAGTTGTAGAAGGAAAAATAAGTTTTTGTGACAGAATCTTAACCGTTGATTTCTATTCATCCAACGGTTGATATATATAACCGCCATTGTTAATTACTCGTGTATTTTGCTAATTCAACCACTTACTTTAATTCAAAATTAATTTAATTTCAACCTTTGGACCAATCAAAACCTTCATGTCTTACAAAACTTTAATATCTCGCAAGTTTCGAACTCTCTTATAAATGTATTAAAACTCAAAATTATGAATAAAACTAAAGTGTTAAGAATAGTATACAAATTAGGAATTTACTAGACATCTTATTTAAAGATAAGACTTGATTTTATAACTCATTTGAGTAGGAGATGAAATATTCACAAATACTAACTGAATAAAAAATATAAGAGAAATCAGGACTTCGTAAAATTAATAATTTTTTATCACAAAAATTAATAATACAAATCATTAAACGAATGTATATTCCTTTTAGATTCCTCTTACGAACATCTTTATAATAACCTTATATTTATAAAAGAACTATAATAATTTCATATATGTTGAAAATAATTAAAAATGCATTGGGCACCGGCCCCACCCCTTTTAAGGGTAGTTCCGCCCCTGCTGTCTGTAGGGTTTTGGAATGAGCTGTTTTCTTTTTTGACCATATTAATTTCACGTCATATTCAAGACAAAATTATAGAGAATGGGATCATGTGTTTTTTTGTAAACATTTATTCAGTCAAATCGAAATTATATCTATTCTCAGAATTAGATTTATCAATTTTGGATTGGGTTCATGTGTAAGGCCGTGGGAAAACATCATATTCGTTCATTTTTCTTAATGGAACGAATGAGATTTAAAGTTAAAAAACCGTAAAAGTCAAATATTCAATGTAATGTTTAAATGTGTATCTCCATTTATTCAGTCTCAGAGTTCGATTTTTTAACAAAACTACACTCCTTTAAATTTATTTTTGATAAAACCATCATCAATTTAGTAATCATTGAATTATGACACCCCATACTTAAAGTGATTTAGTTTCTATTGAAAATAAAAAATTATTCTCTAGGTAAAAGTATACAAATCATATTTACTTACTTTTCATTCTATAAAAATTAATATATTTTAAGTTTCTAAATTTTTATTTTTATTTTAAATTTGTAAATTTTTATTTTAAAAATTTGAATCTTCTTGTTTTAATTTTTAGATTATTTTAGTTTAAAAAATATACTGAATGTAACTATATGAAAATTACAATAGATGACTCCTGAATGACTCGGATCTGGTGCTGCACAATAATCAAAACGCCATCATTTTGAATTTTTATACAATTACCCTACGTAATTTGAACTGAACCCTTTATCAAAAACTACATAGTTTTGATTCGTAACGACAGTTTTTTGCTAACACATGATCTGAATCCACTGGTGAAATATAAAATAGGGAGCATCCGTAAAGGTTGAAATAGAATAACAGATGGTTACTAAAATTTGCAACTAAAATGAAAGCAAAATATATAAGCCAAACAGTGTGTCCTGTAGTCAGGCATCATTGTTTTTATTAACAATATATCCAAACAATGGCTTAAATATGATCAAATTAAGAGACGAAGCGATATTCACCTTGTTCATTGCGTACAGGGCATCTAGTTTTGGAACTCAAAATTATAACAAGATATCGACAAATTTCATATTCATTAGACAACTTATGTTGTATATTGCTGGTCATATAAACCAAGTTGACTCAAAAATCTTAAAAATAAAAAAATTAAAATGTTCAGCACATTAGCTCTTACTAATGGAGTCATCACTTGAATGACCTAACAGAGTTGTTGACTCGTATCATACATGCTGTGTTTTATTTACTGTTAGACAGCTTGTACTAAGATTACCAATATCTAAGGCATGATCTTGTTAGTCTGTGAGAGGAGTCTTCGGAGCTCATCTGAGATACATTTTGCGGAAACCGGTTTCTGGACAACCCCATTGATCCCTGTCTGCATACATCGTTCCCAGACATCCTCATCAGACACTGATGTAAGCGCAATAATAAGTGGCCGGTTATGGCTTTGGAACTTTCTGATTCTTATTGCCAGTTCATACCCGTCTAAGTCAGTCATGTGGAGATCGATTATTATGATCTGGAAAGGTGACGCTGTTAGGCCTAAAGCACTTAGGCATTCAAACCCGGATGAAACAGCAGAGACTGAGCAACCTAGCTTTTCAAGAAGTCGCTTAGTGATGACTCTGTTGGTGTCATCGTCGTCTGCTACAAGGATTTGAATGCCGTTGAAAAGAGAGTTGGAATGTGGGTGATCTGTGACGTCTACTATGTCTGACAAGCTTCTTCTAAGAGATTGTTTGAGATGAAGTCGAAGGGTCAGTGCCATGCTATGATCGGATCCGTGAGGGCTTGGTACTGCCCATATGTTCCCGTGCATCAGCTGCGTATATTTGGAAAACAGAAACAAGGTTAGTTCCTTTATCAATCAACAAGCTTCGTGCTTCGTACAATTTCATTTACCGTTTAATGATGAGTCTTTTAATGTCTTACTCAAGTTCGTTTTTAAATATCTACTTAAAAGAGGCGAATATTATCAAGCCACACCATGCTATGAATATAAGTACCATTTCTCACCTGCACGATCTTCTTGCAAATAACAAAGCTCAATCCATCGCTAACTTTATCGTTAGCCAATCTCCCAACGCAAGGACGTGAAAGAGAAGATCTCGTATCCGGTTGAGAGCCATGATTACTGAAGTCGATCTCAAAACGGACATTAATATACCCATCTGGCAAATTTGACCTCCAAGTAGCCCACTTTTGGTCAGTGCTGCTTCGGCTTCCATTCTCTGAAAATATTCGAAATGCAATAGTTCCATTTCCGTTGCTGGAATTAATGATACTACCAAACATATGCATAATAATCTGAAATATCCTCCGCTCGTCACCCATCACATGATCAGGCAAAGACCTCTCAACGTCAATTGAAAAATCAAAACCCCAGTAAGCACATAAGCATTTTAAGAGACACGCTGCTTCTTTGATCAACGAGTGTAATCTAAAGGCTCTGGTGTTTAATGAAAAGGGACCATTTTTCTTAAAGGACATATCCATCAGATCACTTACTAATGTTGATAGAACTTCATTACTTTTGGATATTGCGTCAACGATGATCTGTTGGTCATTACTCATTTTCTCATCTTGCAACATTGAGAGCAGACCTGAGATTGAATGCATCGGTCTTCTCATACTGGTACTGAGGACTTTCTGAAAAGAATTCCTTGCTTCGTTTGCCATCATAGCATCCCGCTTTGCCTGCAACAAGGCACGATTTTGCTCAACTAACTTCTCCCTCATAAGCTGAGACTCTTCGAGAACAGCAGCATGAGATAAAGCCACAGCAACCTGATCCGCTACAACCTTAACAATCTCAAGATCCGGCTTTGTCCAAGATCTACCTGGTGTACTTGGGAGGACTAAAACCAATATCGCATAACAGGTCTGAATCATCTCAGGTGTTCCGCCTTTAAAATCTGAAACTCTAAGCATCGGCATTCTAATAGCTGCAATTGCTCCCGCATCGCCGCCCCCTCCTCCACTGCTCGCAGCACCAAGTGCAGAGTCCAAATTCAAAATATTTACTCCTTCAGTCCTCTTGATCTGTACGACATCGGGGTCGGTTATAGAAACTGTCTGATTATGAAAATTTCGTCCTTTCAACTCATGAGTCAGATTCATATTGGTTCTCTCTTCATTCGGCATCCACACAGCACAGTTTTTCAAATCCAAAGTCTCAGAGAGCTCCACGAGCGTGGTATACAAAATAGTATGCCTATCAAGCGACTTCCGTATCTCTTGAGTGAGCATGCGCACATGCCAACCAGTTTCTCTTCTTCTCTTTATAAGCCCAACTTCCCTATCCAAATCCCACGTCTTCTTCCTTAACATAATCTCCCTCCTCTTAATTTTAAGCAGCAACGGAAAAATAGTAAAAAGTGTAATCGCCGTAGCAAATGACACCAAAGCAGTCAGAAACTTAAACACCGTGACCGCAAGCATTAATCGGAAACTATGCGGGGCATAAGTCCAAGCGTTGAGCAAGTGTGTCATTCCACAGAGAACTATAAAAGCAATGAACTGGGAAAGCACCCATTTGAACGGAACATTCGAGCAGCTTATGAAGTACAATAACTCAATTGGAATCGAGAAATATGCCACGGAAATCAGCAAATCACTAACTCTTTGGAATTCAAATAGATTCTCAGCTCGCCAAAAGCCCTCAATATCACACATGCAGCGACCTTCATTCGCAGAAACCGACATAACAAACAGCAACCAGATTAACAAGCACAAAGCTAATCCCAACTGCATTGTATCAAACCCAATATCTACCACTGCATTTCAGTACTCATTCTGCTCCAACTCAAAATCCCAATAACCATTCAATCCTCATTTCCTGCAGATAAAAAATGAATCATTTCATTCTTTAGCACAATACTGAATGAACTGAAACTGAGAGACTAACCATGACATGAACCTCAAAATCTGATTTTTGCAACATTTTCATTTTTCAATAAGCTAACAACCCTTAACTCAAGCCTTAAAAACTAAACTCATTAACTAGTGACCTCAGTAAGATTCAACACCAACAAAAGCAATTCAGACACTCAGCAATTAACAACAAAGCTATTAAAACAGATTAAAAATCAAACCTTTTTCAGATCTCATCCAACACACGCCTCAACACAATCTGAAACATTCGAATCAAAATCGATGGAGGGTGGATTGGGGCTAGGCCTTACTGGGTATTGAAATCAAGGAAGAAAGGTTGGAACTTGGTAGATGGGGTGTGGAGATTGGAGAGGAATCGATTGAAAGGAAGGAAGGAGAAGATGGGGGAAGGAACTGGAATGGGAATGAGTGTTGATGTTTTGGTTGGGACCACATAGGTTAGGGGAGTGGGGTTATGTGCAGAGAACATGGACACTTTTTTGATGACTCGAAAACGTTTCCTTGTCGCTTTTCTCTTTCTTTCTCTACCCTCGTGGCGCAAAATGTGTCGTTATGGATCACAACGACGCCGTTCTTCTCTGATCGTTTATTTGTCTTTTCGGTAAATGGACATTCCGTTTACACTAATAATACAAATTAAATTTAGGATAATAGGATTAATTTGAACAGCTGATTTTGATCAATCAAACGAATTGAATTAATGTTATTGTTTAATGATATATGAATTTTTCAAATGATGTTTTTATCAAATGATGACATTATGATGTTAGAATTAGAGGATCGAGAAAAACATGTTAATTTTGGATAAAATTTGTTTATCGTTGATTTTGAATGATCAGACGGTTGATATTATCTTTTTCTTGACAAATCCTCACGTAATCCCTTTTTTCATGCTCAAAAATTTCAAGAATCAAATGAACGAAAGCATTCAACCTCAGAAAAAGGTCGGTTTGGAACTGATACTGTTAAATAAAGTGCGAACTATATAGCTTAGAGTAGGGCCTAAGTTGGGTGGTGTATGTTGGTAATTCATGTAAAGATTAAAATTGCATGGATGCAGTTGCAGCAGCTGCTACCTGAGCCGTGGAGTCGTCTTTTCATTTAAATATTATTTCTATGCTGAGTCATGTTAAACAATGAAACAATGTCAAGGTGTGTTAATAAATAATGAATGACATACAGTGAACTCGTACAAGCCTTTATGTGACTCATTTGGGACACGTTGCTGACTGAGTCCAATGGATTCAGTTCCATGTATCTCTCTGTTCATTTAATCTGAATGCTTATTTAATGTCCTCTTTTTCTGTCAAATGTTCTGATTAGACTAATCACTAAATTAATCATCTGATCCACTGTTTCAACTTAACAATGTCTCGCGGGTTGTGTGTGGGCTTCGAATATAGAAAAGCCCATAAAATGATTTGACATATTGAATTGAGAAATATTGTCTTGCTCAACTTGATTTGTGAACCCTGAGAACATATATGCGTATGAGAAATCTCCTAAGCACCGGTCACCCGTACTTATGGAATGGATTTTTTTATAATTGCAAAATCGAGGACATTTTGATAATTTATAATTTTTAAAGTAAAATTATTAAATTACTTTCGGTACTTGCCTTTAACCGACTTTCGGTACTTGTAGCGAGCACAATTGTATACGTATAGATTGAAACAGACTACCTTTAATCATTTTTTTGGATTGACGCTCATTTCAGACAGAATAACACGTTTTGTTGAGTCGGTTGAATTGAATGGCTCATTCCCTATCCATTCTTTTCTAAACACAACATGCAAAATTCATTAATCTCTCCAAAATAGGAGGTTTAGTCCCATTCCCTCTTCCCTTCTTCCTCTCAATCGACTTGATTACAAAAACACTAATCATCATCATTCCTTTCTCTTTACTATTCCATTCCTATCTCATTTCAAAGCCATAAATATTCTATATTCTGATACTATTTCATTCATGCGAAGTGAACATAACCTATTATGAATGATTTATCTAATTTAGTGCGCCAAATTAACATCTAATTAATCGCTTACAATCTTCGGAAAGCTAAATAACGTTAACATTCATAAAAATATGAAGTTGGAAATCAGAAAATGATAACGTTAACATTCATAAAAATATGAAGTTGGAAATCAGAAAATGTTCTCTGGAATAGACATACCCAAGTGTCTCTAATACAACCCAGCTCAAGATATTAACACAATTGACACAGTCACACAGGGTCTAGGACCCAACTAAGCGTAACCATAATAACCGCATTTTTCCGTTCTAGTGCCTTACAAAGAGCTGAAGTGAGGAAATGGAAGGGGAAATACAGTACAAATACACACGGTTAAATAGATAAATTAAAGGATTTATGGAAGTATGATTGAAGAAGGCTAATTGTTAACAAGTAAAATCACATGTATGGAAGTATTTGTTGTTGCCCTAGAAACAAATACTATGAAAGAATAAATTTATATATAATGAAGGTTAAACCAACTCTCTAGATTTGTAATAAGTTATTGATTTGGTCTTTACATAAAGAAATCTATTCAATTCTGCAGATCACCTCATCCAGGACCAAGTCTAAGTTCCAAATCCACATCTTCATTGTTGTCATTCTCGTGATTATCTTCTTTGTGGTTCCAAGACACATTGTTAGATGTACTAGCCCCAACCCTCAAGGTTAAATTTGATCCCAATTCCTGACCGTGTCTAATATGCTCAACAGGCAGGTTTGGTGCTGCATACATAGCAGCTGGACGAACCATGTCATGATGACTACTCATCATTTCCCTCTGAGCATTCCAGTTTCCATATCCGCCATCAACTGCACTTGTTGACATATTAGGTGCAGTTTTTCTACAATCCATCATATAATTTGGAACATCATCCGAATAGCTGTTAGTGTTTTTCGTCGCACCAGTAGCTTTTTTGGTGTTGGCTCTATCTTTCCTATGTATGTTCATGTGCCCTCCTAAAGCCTGCGCGTTGGTGAAGCCTCGCTTACAGTATGTGCACTCGAAAGAACGTCTGATAGTCCCTACACCTTCATCTTTGCCAGGATCACTTTCATCACTTGAGCTACCTGATGATCTCAACTGCTTCCCAGTTTCAGCAGCCATGCAGTCTCTCTAAGATAATTCCAGGGATCAATATGTGTTAATTTTTAAATATGTAGCTGAGGATGGAGAAAGTTAATGAAGCGGTAGAAAGGAAAGAGAACTGTGTGAATATGAGACAGATGACATCAAAATTGCTGGCTGTTGCCATTTGAAGACATCTTCATTTATGTGTAAGTGAGAGGGACTCGATATTTGGAATCATATGCTTAGTATTAGAATATTCATGGCCGGCTCTCTGCCATAGTCCAACCCTAGGTAACTATAATATGCCTTCATATAGCTAAATTCATTACTTACGTCAAAAGTAATATTTGTTGCATTTTATGCCGACGCTGCTTTCATTTATGGTTATCTTAATGTACATCGCATGCCCTAGAGTTTGCACATCTCTCTTACTCAACTAGAAATCTCTGATACGAAGAAGCCATACTAGAGTACTTAAGATCGATGGTGCATACACATGTCCGAGTCTCTCATATTATTCTTTTTTAGCACTCCTTTAGAAGAGTAGCCAACATAGTAGTACTTCTTTAGTTCCAAAGAGAACAAAATTCCTCTTTCGAAGTCCCTATTGTTATCATGTGAATTCTAAACTTGATGTGGAAGCAAAAAGCAAATATGTGTTACAGATTGCGAACTCATTGGGTGAAAACCATTAGTACGACTAAACCATGTTCTGTTAGGGTTTCTTAATTTACATCTCTCTAGTACTTCCTACATATCAAATTGGGGAGGGATCAAGATCAAATGCCATTTACAGATATGAAGACTTGTAAAAATGCACATTAACTGTCCTGGTCTTAGATGAATTACGTTTTGCTTATCCACCATGTGAATCACCTGGTCTGCTATTGCAGTCATAGTGGCCGGATAAACAAGATGGCCAATTATGCTCCTATAAATGATCTTGTATAGGGAATAAATGGATAGAACATTGTTTTCAGTGATAGATGATACAAAAGGCAATAAGCATTATGGCGTGAACTACAACTGATGTGCTAGTATTATTAAGCCAGACCATGTCCACATCCAATAGGGTGTGGATCACAGTCATAGTCAATGTCACATTTGCGACTATACAAAAAAGATTCCCTGTGATATCAGTTTTTTATACGTTGTTCTAGAGTTGTTGCAAATGTCGCATTTTGTCACATGATCTGTTGGCGTCGAGCTTAAAGGAATTTTGAGGCGGCCAAAACATACATTATGGTTCCAACTTTGTATACATACATGTCTGCAACATTAGAAGATTGTAAGTTAGATTAAAGTCGTTGCAGTATGTAAAGTGAAAGCAATATGGTGTTAAATATTCACTTGATAACTATATCCAGAACAGAGTTAGGATCAAGGAGGACAAATCGCTATTGTAAGACGGGAGGACATAATCGTAATCGTTGATTTGATTAATCTAACGGTTTAGATTAAAGTTGGTTTATAATTAAATAGACGGTTGGATTTGCAAAAACACGGGCGGTTGGATTTGACGGTTATTTTTTCGGTTAAATCTCATCATAGATTATTAGTAATCAGCGGTGGAGATTATGTCTCACTGTCTTACATAAAATTACGTACATGTCCTCCTAAAACTTCTTCCATCCACAAGATATATATAACAAGAATGATCAAGAAAAGAGTTGGCAAGAATGATCAAGAAAGAGTTGGGATCTAGAAGGTTTTGGCGGACAGTTTTCTATTACGAAACGACCAACTAGATTATCTGTCTAACTCGGGAGTATTATTTTTCGTGGATATCCTCATTTGTAATAATTTGCGTTGACTTATTAGAATGAACACAAGCATTTTTGGCCCCGTACGTAATCTCTAAATAAATGCTCATTAAATAGAGATTTACTCATGAAAATCCAACTATTTTGGTGGATCCATGATATACATTTTGCATCCGTTCACTGCATTTTATCAATGCACCAGATTAGACCAACATATTAATGAGACATGTATATTGCACATGTTTTGCACGACATGACAAATGCAATGAAGTAGTAGAATATCAATCATTGATTTAATACAATCAAATGACGAAAATTTAATTTTATGAATCCACCAAAATAGATGAATTTACGTGATATATCCATTAAATATGAGATAGGATCAAGAAGAACGATAAATATTTGTAAAACGGAAGGACATGATTTCAGTCATTGATTTGATTAATATTACGATTGAAATTAAAGTTGGTTTGTTAATTAAGTAGGCTATTGTATTTACAAAAAAACACAAACAATTAAATTAACAATTATTTTTTATTAAATATCATCCCCATCGAATCATAACCATAACATGTTCTCCTTGAATTTTCCTTCCGTTCTAAAATTCTTGAAAAGTCGTCATTTCATCGTTGACTGATCTCCTGAAAACCATTCCATTGATTTCAAGGCAAACATTTGCTGTCAGCAAACTGCCGCTATAATTTCCCAGTCGTCTCGTCACCAGGTGAATACCTTACACTCGTCGATTCGTGCTTCAATCTCTCTCTTGTTTATTCGAATGAGCTTAAACTGAGATTTGCACTTAAGCGTTTCTGGTTATTAGATCTATCGACTTCCTCTTAGTAATCGCCTTGTTCATCTCGAATGTCCTTCAAATCTTTCTGCTTGTGTTACTTAGGGTTATTTTCCGTATTGTGTTCTTATTCCAGTTTAGGGTTTATGTGGAATTTGAAGCCTGTAGGTCCTTTCGGATTTTCGATTAGCAATTTGATTAAAATGCTTAGGGTTTTCAGTTTGGGTTTATGTGGAATTTGAAGCTCAATTTTCTTTAATTAATTTTTATCTTAAAAGATAGCTAATTTTGCTAGCTTCTTGTAAAGTTTGGCTAAGCAATCATATTTTATCATTGAAGCGAAGTTTAGCCCGTAGTTCAATGAATTCAGTGTGAAAAAAGATTAAGATACCATTGCGGCAGAAGAAGGAGATTTGTCATTTAAAACATACTACTTATCAAGAACATCTTAATATATATGTGAAAATTGTTTGTGCATCCATTACCTTTGAATTTTATCTTATAAATGATGAATTAAAGCAGGGGAGATAATGTGGATTCAAGATAGCCGCTATAAAGCCTCTTATCTTTTATATATAGTTGGATGTGACACGATTTGAATATGAATACTGTATATATGGGAATGACATACATCAAGCTAGTGTTCTGGACACGTTGTCATACAATATATATTCTTGTAATTTGAAGTTTTTTAAATGATATTTTTGCATCGGTATACTTGTAATCTTATTTTGGGAGTTGCGGAATAGTTATTCATTGAAGATGATGTTGTTCTTACTGTTGAAATTTTTTCATGACGCCATCAACTCTTATGTTTCTCATCTTTAATGATTATTTCTCTGAGCAGAGGATAGGACTATGCTCCATGAAGTAGAAGTTTGTAGACAAGTGATCGTTCCTGATACCGATCTTAGCAAAAGGTCTGTTGTAAAAACTTTAATGTTGCAAATGTTATACGAAAAGGCATGCAAGCAGCATGGGTACTTTCTAGCAGTGACGAAGTTAAAAAGCATATGCAAAGGACAAGCTCATGTTGGCGACAACTTGGTCTTATTCCATGTAGTTTTCAGATGCCGTATGTTTATACCTCTTAGAGGAGAGACTTTAAAAGGAAGAGTTTACCTTGTTAAGCGCTTAGGCGTGTTACTCAAGTGTGGGCCGACAAAGCATGTATATTTATCTGCTCAGAAGATGCCTGGATACCACTTGGTGGCTGGAGACGTCCCTTACTTTCAAAATGAACGATTTGACAGGATTGAGAGAGGTGTTGTGGTCTGCTTTAAGGTGCTTGATGTGAAATGGGTGGAAAATAGACCGAGTAATAATATAAAGAGGGAATTTCAGATGATCGCCAGTCTGGAAACAGGTGAGCCCTTTGGACCTGTTTCAGTAGCTGGTTTTGATAATTCAGAATCAGAATATGAATAACTGCGTGTCTATAGTCATTCCTCTCTTGCGACACTTGTGTTGTATGTGTTTAGTTTCAGTTTGTAGATGCTGTTGTTGTAATTTTTAGAAAATATAAAAACTTAGAAATCTACAAAAATTGTATTTGTATTTGAGCCAAAATACATTAGTTGAAATTTTATAGAAATTATTACATTATGAAGTAAAACTGTAGGCTGCTGCTGCTGCTGCTGCTGCAGTATTAGCTGTACTATTTTCATAAGCCTATCTATTTCGACTAATGTTTTGTTTGTAGAACTCTATCGTATGTGAAATATTTCCTGCAAAATGTTATTTACAGGTCAAGTAAAATAACATAGATTCGCAGGAATACACAATATTCTGGTAAGGGTTTTGCTAAATGAGACCTCTATTTTAGGAAAAAAGTCATTTTGTGCTGACTAAATGTTCTGTCCAATGTGAACAGCATTCTTTTGCTTTGTATTGTGAAAATTAGCTATTTAGGCACGAACCTTTTTGTCACATAACATTTGAAACCCACATGAATTCAGAGCACATAATAAAATCATAAATCAACCTCTTCTCTCCAACCATCTAGAGATGATTTAGGACAGGTTCACATGATGATCCAAGTTTCTAAATAAGTAGTGATTATAAGACCGTCAGCGCCGTCTGATTGGGAATATGCTGTGGTTTAAGTAATACTCCAAACCAAAGGGAATGAATTGACCAGCTGCTCATAATGAGGAAATTCAATTATGCCGACAAAACATCATCAACTCAAATACTTATAAAACATTAACCTGACCGTGCATGAATCTAACTTGTTTCATGTTCATCATCTCAATTATCACTTGTATTAATTTAAAACAAGGAATCATTAATATGTTCTAATCATAAACAAAGACCTGCAAATGGTCTGCTAAACTATGTACGCAAACATAAAATAATCACCGATTAGATACATAACAATGAACAGATGGGTAAACTACTTATTAAGGAAAGTAACCTTCTGCATTTTGTTAAAACAACACAAACACAAAGACAAGTAGTGACCTTAAAGCTGAAGATGCCATTCAGATGAATGACAGGTTACACGGTGAGAACAGTTAATGAAATGGACGACACATGCGTAGATGTAGACCATGTTCTGTTCGCAGCCGATATACTCCGGGAGGTCTTGTACACATCTGGACACAATGGGTGAATTTGGTTGACACCAAGTGGTCATCCAAGGATCACTCGAAACTGAATCACACACAGACCATGTATTATTCAGCATTGTTGTTCCAAATTGACCTGTCGAAAATTCAATAAGCCATATGAAATGCAACATATCAAGACATCTTAAAAACATGTCACATGTAACATGCAATCCTAACACACAACATCCCATTTTAATTACAGCTACTTAGAAAAACTTCTAAACCAGATTCAATCACAACCCCATGTCTTGCCAGCCAAAAACAGCTTAAATGGCTCCTATAAATTTTCCCCTTAAAATATATTATAAAAATAAAAATCAAGTGTTGAGTTCACATGGACCTTGTCCCACTCTTGTCCCCAGGTTGCTGCTACATAATACATAATTACATATGCATCAATTATGCTGCTTCAGCTACCGACAAGTTAAGCTTGCCTTTGTCCATAATTCGTGAACTTGCAACATTTAATTATAAAGCAATGTAGTCCCCATACAGGTATGCACCAGCACCAAGAATCATCCCTCTCTTACTTTACCATATAAAACTCTATGCCTCTGCGTCATATTTCATAGTCAATCCAAGCAACTTCTCTCTAATCTTATTCAAGACTTGTTTCATAAAGTTTATTAACCAAGGAAGATTGTGAAGACTACTAACCTGTTGGTGAAATGGAAGCTGTGGCTGGTTTTGAAGGTGACTTGAACCTGAAGGCGACTGAACTGACGCTAGGACTGCCCGGGACAGATGGCCAAAAATGCAACAAAAGACTCGCCTCTGATTTGTCTGTCCACACCTATGAGCAAGAAAAAAGATCAGAAGCAGCTCCTCCTTCAAAGTAAGTAGACCTTTTCAAATTTCATTTACAAAGATTTTAAATATTTCTAGCAAAAATAATAAAATGCAAGGGATCGAACTAACAAGGTATTCCTAAACTGTATATGCAGATCACAGATAGTGGGATGGCCGCCGGTGAGATCATACAGAAAGAATGCATTACAAGCAAAGAAGAATGAAGCAGATGCATCTGGGATTTATGTGAAAGTTAGTATGGATGGAGCTCCTTACCTTAGGAAGATTGACCTCAAGGTTTACAGTGGATACGCGGAGCTTCTGAAAGGTTTGGAAGCCATGTTCAAATTCAATGTTGGGCAGTACTCTGAAAGAGAAGGGTACATGGGATCTGAATATGAACCTACTTATGAGGACAAAGACGGCGACTGGATGCTTGTTGGAGATGTTCCTTGGGAGTAAGTTCCTGATCTTGTCTTCCCCAACTTGAAACTATTTTCAATTGTGCTTGTTCTTATGGGTTCTTTGATATCTTGCAGAATGTTCATGTCTTCCTGTAAAAGATTGAGAATTATGAAGGGGTCAGAAGCCAGAGGACTTGGTTCTGGCACATAAGAGAATACAGCATTAGAGAAATGTTACAAACCAAAGACGAAGAAACAGAACGATACCTCCAGCTTGTGCTTCACAAGGACAAAAATGGAGTAATGAAACTTTCCAAAGACACGAGATACTTTCAATGGCTGATCATGAACGCAGCGGTCCTCAGCAATTCTATGATCATAGCAGATAGATGTAAGGCATATGTGCAAAAGAGAAAAATACCAAACTGTTATCCATGTTTTTGCTGGATCAATTAACACTGCTTTTGTTCAAGATTTGTTTTGAATGAATATCTTTGATCATGAGCAATATGTATTTTTACAAAAGAATCAGAATCCTGTAAATTCACATTACCAACAACATTCCGTTTTTCTTTCGTCGAGGAAAAACAGATTTGTGAGATTGTGCTCTGCAAAAGAACAAAGTTCAATATGAGAATGCAAGTTTCAGGTCAACATATTCAAGTTCACAGCAAATTTTAAACCAGAAACTTTAAATTTTCAACTAAGATTTTCAACTACGAAGAAGATGGATGCATGCCAAATCATAAATCAGCGAGTGATTTTGTAGTTACCAGCTGTGTAATTTCAACAATTAAGCAATCTGCAACTAGCACATCAAAGAATCAATGCAAAGAGAAAATGCATTGAAAAAGTATTACAGTAGGCTGTAATGGCTATCAGTTATCACCAAGAGAAGATACCTAAGGCAAGAGTGCTATGAAGGTTCGTATGAACTCTCAAAGCTGAAGTGTGTTCCTAATATTTTACCAGTAAGTGTTAACATTCAGGGAGCCATACTAATGGAGCTCTAGGCTCAACATTTTCTACATACCTGGTACTCAATTAAAATTACCATTTTGGATTATTAACCATGTTTAACACATTAGACAACTTACCGAAAAACTGGAAGATCTTGTCAAGAAACCTCGTAAAGCAAATCTAAACAGATTCATAAGCAAAAACTAGAAGCTATAAGGCCTATAAATCATGGTGGAATGAATGTAAAAGTTACAAAATGATGAAAGTCTCGAGGAAACGGCCGGAGACAAAATGGTCAGTATTCATATCCTAAAGGGGCATAAAATCTTTTAAGTGTGATATTCTCAACGGCATACCAGAAACCATTATAAATTCTACAGTTTTATGAATTCATTGTGCCAAAACACCTAGTCAGATGATTAGTGGTAACACAGAAATTACCCCAAAGTGCTGATTGTTTATTCTCAAAACATTATGATGCAATCCACAGATTTGTTGTGCTTTGTGAGATGGGGTAGTACACTAATAATAAGGATTTATTAAAGGCTTATTCACAAAGGAACCCTACACATACTTACGTTTAATTTGTTTAAAGGATAATGTGATGATAACTTCAGCACGATCTAATGCTTACATTCTAAGTTATCCATGTTAGTAAATAGTAATATTCAAATAAAGATAAGCTTAGAACACTTGCCAACATGTGAGAATCCACCAATGCACCAAACTTTCTGAAAATTATGCGTTCCTCCTACACTAAAGGGAAATGGTTAGTTTTAAAATCATAAGTTGCAATACAAATATGCAAAAAAAGCTTTACCTCACAGATAAGCATGCCATAAGACACCTTGACTACTTCAATCAGGTCTTTCACCAGATAATCCCAACCAAGTCGATGGGATTTATTTAGGAATAAAAAACAGCAAAACAAACTAGTAAAAATAACCAGTTGGATAACAAGTGACAATTAACTGTTTGATAAATACCTATAAACTGTTTGATAAATGCCAAACCGAAAATCAGCTCCAAACTCACCGCTCATACACAAAAAGACCTGGAAAACTTTTTTGAAGATCAAACGAGTACAATTTCATGAATGAGATGAAAATGAAACGGACACTAAACTCAAATTATTTTCTCAATGGGCAGATGCACAATCTTCCAGCATTTTTGTTGAAATTAGGGTAATGAATGATTGAGGATGACATATGAAGCAAAACATCTAGTGTTTCAAATTTAGCAAGCAATAGCTCTCTTGAGTGAGATTCCATTATATTCCATGGTTTCTTGGAACTCCTGTAGAAACTGTTTTCATTGTAAATTCATTACCAAGATATCCGACAAAGTTGTCATAGATATTGTCCAGGCTTAACATTGGCACAAATATACTCCAGAGTCGGTCATCATGCCTGGCACATCCTGCCCGCTAACACAATATCATCAAACCCAGCCTTGAACTCAACCCAATGTGCCTCCTCAAATCGATCCCCAACTCCCTCGACTTCTACCAACACCATCCCCTCCGCCATGTCCAATACCTCGGTTTTCATCTCCCATCTCCTCATTACTCCGCCCAATCCATCACCAACCTCACTCATTACATCATTAAAAGATGTAAACCTCCTCCTACGACTCCCTCTATCACATCCAGCTTCAAAAAGCCCTGAAAGATCCAAGCCAGTCGACATTGATATTATGTCAAATGCATTCATCTGCCTCACAATGTCACGCTTCTCGAGAGCAGCCTCACATTCGAAATGAGGTGCAAGTGAAACAGGCTGGGGATTTGTCTTAAACCAAGTTGTACGTCTGAGTAACTCAATGCTTAGTCTAGTGTTGGGATTTGGATCAAGTAAATGCCAAATGATCCTCTTCACAGGTTTAGATATCCACTCAGGAAATGAGTACTCTCTTCGATGAATCTTCTGATACATTTCAATCAAATTTGTATCGTCAAATGGCAAATAACCTACAAGGAAGAAGTACAACAAAACTCCACAAGACCACGCATCAGCCTTTGCTCCATCATATCCATTGCTTCTCCTACACACACAGGAGCTGTGTAAGCCGGCGTCCCACAAGCCGTCTGAATCAACCCATCTTTAATCTGCTCTGGCAATGCAGAAAGGCCAAAATCCCGATACTTTAATATTATTATTCTGATCAAGCAAGAGATTCTGTGGCTTGACATCTCGATGGGCAACACCGTTTTGATGACAGAAATCTAAAGCAAACACCAACTGTTGAAAATATCTCCTCGCGACCGGCTCATTAAGTCGGCCGCGAGCAGATATTTTACTATAAAGCTCGCCTCCTCTAGCGAGCTCCATTATTAAATAAATCTTAGTTTTGGTCGCCAAAACTTCGTGGATTTTAAGGATATTAGGATGGTGACGTAATCGTTGCATAGCGGAGATTTCTCGAACGATATTACGAGACTGCATTTCGAGGCAGTCAGGCTTGTTGATGATCTTGACTGCTACAGACGATTCGTCAATCAAGGATTTAGCCAAGTAGACTTTCGCGAAGCTTCCTCGGCCGAGTTCGCGGCCAAGTTTGTACCTGTCCAGGATGATTAATGGTTGCATGGACTTCGGGAAGCCGCTCGGGGCGGCTGATTTGGGCGGTGGGACCGGTGGGGCCATGACTAGGGTTTTTGAGTTTTGACGGTGTCGGGGGATTGATGGAGATTTTTTTAGGAGTTCGGTATACGCTATGAAGGAAGGACACTTATCAAATTTGGTGAAGGCATTTTCGTCATTTAGAGTGAAGATTTTGTAAATTTAGAGTGAAGATTTTTCTTACAAAAAAAAAGAAAAGAAAAAGATTTTTCTTACAACATGTTTTTTAAAGTGCATATTGGTACATTTCATCGATTCGTGAATCTCATTTTGTATTTATTGATTGCATTTCATCGATTATTGAAATTGAACCATATTGGTACATATTGTGCAGTGTCATCATGCAAAATATGTGCAATGTTTCGTGCAAAACATGTGTAACTCACATGACTCATTAATATATTAACACAATCTCGTGCATTGATAAAATATAATCAACGGATGCAAAATGATTCCACGAATGAGAATGATTTTTTCCATATCTCTATCTTGTCCTTTTCTCTATTAATAATCAATTATGATATAATATCATGTCTAACAACTACGAATTAAATTGTACAATTAATACTTATTAGTTTAGAAACAAAATGAGTTGGCAGTAGACCAAATAATATATGGAAAATACAATGGAGATATGATATCAGATCAGAATTCAGATAAGCTCGTTGTAGATAGCATAGGACCTGACCTGGACAATCGACCGTGATAAGTTCGTAATCATAATGAGACAAAGCAAAAACACCTTACAAGGATTTTGAATTCACACCCTACAATTTGATTGCTGTTCTAAAACTTGGACTTCAGGCTTACAAAACAGAAATTTATGAAATCAGACAGGAAAAAGGAATGGAAAAAACTGATGACACTATTACTGTGAACTTACACAACGAAGAGATCATTTCATTTTAACTTGCAGGGCCGACTAGGACTCCTTGTGCAGTCCCTTCTTTTTTGGCACTTTCATCTTTAGTATCACCATCTGGCTTCCTTATTCTAATCTTGTATTTGTTCTCGAAGTCAGAGATGTCTTTTTTCTTTTTCTCCAATGCCTCATTGAGCCTGGCAATGACTTCTTCGATTCCTTCTTTATTACGCTGAACAGCAGGGAGGACCTCATTGATGGTTCTCTCAACTAACACACCACCAATCATTCTGTAACATCGTCTGGATGGATCTAGCGGCTGAATGGCATTGATGACCAGAGAATGTTCGCTAACTTCCATTTCAAGTTCTGTTATTTTGGAGTAAATTTGGTTGAGGTCAGTCCTCATTGCACTGTATATGTTAGCAACTGCTTGCTCGTTGATTGGTTCCCGGTCATCGCCTTCGCTTCTGCTGGCCATGATATACTGAACAATAAGCAAAGAAAAAATTAACCATGAACCTCAACGATATAAAGTTTCCAACATCAGACCCACAATACAATTCTGAAAAGAGCAAAATGGAATAATTCTTGTCCATGGGAACTGTAGTAAAATAGTGAATTCAGGCATTCATAATGTTGGTTAAATTAAAACTGACATGCTTCGCATGCTTGATTCTCATGATGGTCGTCATCAACTTAAGACTAAGATAAATATTTCTGGGATTTAGGAGTTGATACTAGGGAGGTAAGTGAACATCAAGGCATCAACAAACATTCAAAGATAACATGTAGAACGATTCATTACAATGATCTATATATCATTTATTAACAAACAAATTAACCATAAGGTTAAACCGTTCAATAATATCATAGTTATGAATCTATGATAGGCTGGCAGCGGGCTGATATATTTCAAGACTAAGTTGACTTAATACAAAAAAACAAAAAAGACAAGCAAGTTTGAAGCTCTATTTATGTGCTTTTTATAACTATTTGATCCTAATTTTTACAGACACAATCTAAAGCGAAAGTCGCAGCACAAATATGGACAAAGATTAGATCACCAAACAAAATTGGCTGAAAGAAAAAAAACAAGGAGCTCAACTCAAACCAGAGTCAAATAATATAGAGAATAAAAATCAATACGCAAATTACAAAATATACTCATATTCTCTTAACCTTAAAACTTCATAAAAGGAACGGACCACCCTTGCAATTCATATTCTGACTGGAGTAACAAACTCCAAAAGTTATGCAACTTGGACATATGTAAATCAACTAGCGAGAACAAGAGTACCAAAGACAAATGAGTGGATTTAATTTTCTACACACACCATCATCAGCACTAACTGCACTAATTAAAATGATGATATAAATATTCTAGGGTACAAATGAACAGCTACGCTCGGATCTGAATCAATCAATTCAAGCAAATTTTTTTTCAAAACTAACAGGTTGATTGGGAGTGGAGCAGAAAAGGAGATGAGAACTTACAGTTGAGTTTGTAGACTGACAGGAGAAAAACTGGTAGTTCAGTTCCGGCCGATCAAAGGATTCTTGGCGAGAAGAAAACCCCTAAAACCGCAACTTTCTTCGATTGCAGACTCTCTGAATGGGCCTAGACTCATTTTCTCGTCAAGGCTAGGCCCGTCTTTTCAATGTTCATGTTCATTTGTTCACTTTTACAGATTTACAAATTATTAAAATTTCAGTTCATTTTAACAAAATCATTATTACAGATGCAAATTTACAAATGTTATTCACTATTAAATACTCCCTCCGTCCCCTTAAGTTTGTCCAAAAGTATATGTTTCACGGTATATAAAGTAGTAATGAGTGTAAAATGTGTGGTTGAGAATGAAAGATTTAAAAGAATGAGAGGAAAGATAAAACATGTGGTTGTGAATGAATGAAAGTGGACAAACATTAGGGGACATTCAAAAAGAAAAGTGGACAAACATTATGGAACAGAGGGAGTACAACAAAAGTGTGTTTCAATTGGTAAAAGTAAACATAACCTAATTAGGAGAAAAGAAAAAAATCCTAAAATAAAATACTTACTAAAATATGACCAAAAAGGATCATATCACACCGAATGAACACGCTCAATAAGGTCAGAAGCACCCTCATGACTGTCCACCGAGAGATATTATCGTTTCAACCTTAGCATGAGTCTTTTTCAATTGTAGCCACCTATCCTCTGTGCGACTCCGAACTCTAATAGTCACAAATGAAACAAAACACTCCTTGAAATTCAAAATCTCCACCACCTGAACAAGCCAATCGGTCAACTCCTCTACTTTAAGGCTTCTAGCCTTGAAATCAGACTTTAAACAATGTTCTTGACTTGTCCAATTGCTGACCAAACTCATGATTATATCCCACCAAATTGTCTTGGACAACATCGATCCTTTGGCTCTCTTCTCCAAGGACACACCATTGTTGGAAGCTCTTTATTGCATCAACAAGTCCATTTAAGGCTTTAGCGGGAAAGGTCCTTAGTGGGATTTTGACAAGTTTCAAAGCGGCCTTCTCTGTTGGACTCCTGTCGAAGTTGTCTTTGCTGCCTAGTGCCTTCGAGATGGCCGGATCAAGTGGTCTTGATGCCGAACACATATCAGACTGTGAGTATTGTGCTAAATGATCAACATGTAATAAATGTCCCTAAAATAATCAATATGGAAATTTAAATACATCCATTCTTCAAGTAAATTTGGAGATTCAGATGATATACAGTAAAAATTATTTGTTGCGAGTTAAAACTATGCAGTATGACATATTTAAGAACATTTTAAAAACCCATTAGAATCCGATGATGATTCAGAAGACGAGTACAAGTTTTCACCAAACACGGCTCTAATCAGAAGAATGTCTTCTATTTTATATGAGCTGAAGTTAGTTAAGTTAGTTGAGCTTCATACCAGTTTTGGAACTACTTCAGGGTTCCCTCCATGTTGACCCCTTCTATATAGTTGATGCTTCCTCCACATGCATCAACAATCACTTCCTAAGTAACCTGGAAAAATCATATAGCACAAGCGACCACATCATCATCATGGCTTTTTTGCGCATTTTTCAAGCTTTTTTTCTTGCATCAATGGTCCTAAACTCACAAGTTCTTGGTCAGATCAGTACCCCATGTACAGCTCCAGTGACCAACATGTTCACCCCATGTATGAACTTTCTCACAAACAGTACCTCATCCGGAACCTCACCCACATCTGATTGCTGTAATGCCCTCAAGACAGTAACTGCCACTGGCATCGACTGTCTGTGCCTGCTTTTCACAGCTAGTATCCCGTTTCAACTACCTTTTAGCAGGACAGTGGCAGCTCAGCTCCCCAGCGCCTGTAACATGCCTGGTGTTCCTGTCCAATGCAAAGGTGCCCCTGGTGCACCACTCCCAGCTCCTGGCCCTGCAGCCTTTGCGCCAAATCAGTCTCCTAGCCCTGCTGGTTCTGCTCTTCCAGGACCTCTTTCTCCCGCTTTGGCACCGCCTTCTGACATTCCTACAACCACTTCACCTACTGCAGTCCGTCCAGCTGTGACCCCATCAGCATCTGCTGCCACTCCATCTACCAGCTTTTCTCACAGTTTTATTCTGGTTGCTTTGGTAGGTCTAGCCATGAAGTTCCACTAGACTAGCTTTTTTATTTGTGCGCATGAAACACAGATAGAGCTACCTGCTTTTCCGCATGTATTCTCTGTTTGAGATTTATTCTTTGGTTTGTCAACGATTGAGTGATTTATTTTTTTAAACTCTACTCGTACCATCTGCATCACAATCATAGAGTTCAGGATTCTAAGGCTGAGGTGATGACTGTGTTTTTCTTCCGAATATCAATAACCAACAACAATAAGAACATGAGAGACCATTCTAGCTATATGCTATTTCGTCTACAAAAGGAACTTCTTCCAACACCGTAGGATTCTACCCCGTAATTTCTAGCGTGTATCCGACTTCAAACTCTTATTGTACCTTACTAATATTTATCCTTAAAACTCTAAAGTCTCTAGATGATTATACTAAAAATGTAACCCAATATCAAGAAGAACTTCAAGACCAGACGGTTATATAAGTTGGGAGGACCTTTATGTAATTTGGAAGAGGCTCTCCCGCCATGAATATCACACCACAGAAGCTTTAGAGTTCATCAATGGAGAGTTCAACTCCGTTTCGGATTCCGATCAGTCACCGATTTACAATGTCACAGTTTTACTTCGTATTTCTCACTCTGATCTTCGGCGTTCAATCTGTCTCCTCTCTTCATCCGTCAACTCAACTCGCTGGAGCAGATTGTGCTGGTGAAATCGTCCGATTTTCCACTTGCTTACCTTACGTTGCCTCTTATCCAAACAACCTCTCTTCCTTCGCTTCTTCTGCTTGCTGTGACTCGATTTCTTCCGCAATCGATATCGGCGATGGTTTCTGCTTCTGCTACCTTCTCCGCCAGCCACTCATACTCGGATTCCCTGTCAACTCGACGCGCATGCTCTCCCTGACGTCAGTATGCGCTCCGGCGAATCCGAGATCGGTCGCTAATACTTCTTTGGATTCGATTTGTGACGGTTAGGTTTCCATTCGATTCGAAATGCTTCATTGTTTTCTTTCAAATTACGATTTGTAAAACTGTTTTGATGATCAGGCTCGCCGGCGCTACCTCCTCTGCAAAGCGGTTCGATCGGTCCAGCGTTCACAAACCCTAACGCTTCACCCAGTACGTTTGAATTTTCTGCAATATTTGTTGACACCTGATTTCTTTCATTTTGGTAAAAAAATTCAGCAATTTCATTGTTAATTAATTTATTTCATTTTGTTAATTTGAATTTCATAGATTTTCTTGTTCATTAAATTCTGTAATTTTTGTAATTGAACTTTTTGGAGTTTAACTAATTGTTAGCTAATCTTGTCTTGTGAATTTATGTATAGCTAAGAAACTGAAATCTGATTTACAAACTTGCAGCTCCTGTTGAATCTGGCTCCCCTTCAAAATCCGCAACTGTGCCGTTGCCACCCGGTGTTGCTGTTGTTACTCCTGCACTAGAGACATCAGGATCACGTTTGATTGCAAACGGAAACAATGGCTGGTGGAGCTTCGCATTTCAGTTTGCCACTTTCTTGGCTTTTATATGCTCCTTCCTGCAGTTTCAGTTCCCATGGTTACAAATCATTAGGATTATGACCCAACGCAGGTGAATGGAATTCTTTGCTTCTATTTCTTTTTTACGAGAAATAGTGGGTAATAGAGAACAGTAAATTCTAGCATATCAGTAAAAGCTGGATAACAAGTTCTACATTTGAATATCTGAGTTCAGAATAAAACACATTCTCAGTTTCATCACTTAGGGAAGACTATCATATGTCATTCAAATCAGGCTTGTACAGCCTCAGCAGGAGCAACATGAGAAGCAGGGACAGCATCACCAACAGTTTTGCGCCATGCATACTCCCTGGCTCCATCCTTGTCCACGATTTTGATGATAAAATTGGGAGGGGAAACCACAAGCCTTGAACGGATTTCAGCTATGCACTTGTCTGCCAAGCCAACCGCCCTCTTCTAGTGGCATGTTGCTTTTAAAGTATCTGTCCATCATTGCTAGAGAAAAATAAGAACCGTAGCCGAAAGCTCCCTTCTCAACCTTGTGCATTGTGGCAAGGTAGTCAATATAGTACAATGAGGGCCCAACATCCTTGTCAAAACCAGCCATGAGAATGTTCACCGTGTAAGGGTTCTGCAAAACAGTATGCCCTTAGCCATTAAATATGATTTAAGAAGCCTGTGTCGACAGATTCCAAGCAAACCATGAATACACCAGAAGAAATGTGAAACAAAAGAAATATACCCCAATCACAAGAAAACTAACCTATGTTTTGACACAACAATAAAAAAGCTAAGGACGGACTCGCATAATGGTAAAAGTCAATACTTTCAAGTCTAAGTAGAAAAAGCATGTAAATCTTCAGCATTGCATATAGCTTCTTTTATTATTGGAGAACACATGAAACAATAGCTTTGATTTTTTCTGAAATTAAGATCAATAAAGAACTCATAAACCATTTCCATAGATAATTTTCACAATATTTCAAGAAATAAGTGCGGCAACTCACAAATGATATTTCATGTTCATAATTCAGTTCTCAAATTTAAAACCTAAAGGAGACTACAAACCCTAACTTAAAATTTCAACACACCATTCATGAAATCCATCAGACACAAGACACACCTGAGCAGCAACAGACAACAACAGAACAAACCTGCATTTACCTTACGCAAGGCGGTGGCAAGTTCACCACGTGTGAAATTAGCAGCAGCAGAAGTAGTCAGCGGAATTCCATTCTTAAACTGGTAAAGAGCAATGTTCTTCTGAATATACTCAGTAAACTGAACCCTAATTTCCATCAACAAAAATCAACACATCAACAACAACAACAAAAACATCTTCTATAAAAAAAAGATTCTTCAAGCTAAAAAATATTAAAAAAACCTGTCACCGGCCTCTCCACTGGCTGCGACGAGCTTGTGCGAATCTAAAACCATGATTTTGTCCTCATCAGACTTATGCAACAGAATGCTGTGCACAGCAGATGAATCCGCCGCCAGAAGTACGAAACCGTCTCCGACGATACCGAAAACGCACTCCATATTCGATTAGATCTCCGGCGAGAGCTTTCTTCGATGACCTCTGTCTTGTTGAACAAGTAGAAAGTGAAATTGGGGATTTGTGAAAAGAATGATTGGGGCTGTTTGGGTTATAGAATAGCATATTCCGGAGTAAGAAAAGCCCAATTTGACAACCCGGCCCAAATTCGTACGAGAATGGAAGATTAGGGTTAAACGAAGGAGCGGATTCACGACGACGATTTTCGAATTTGGTTATCGGATGGGTTGGAAAGCTGCTGAGAAGCTCATACGTCACTGGAAGATTCTACGTGGAGACAATGTCAGTAAATCGATTTTATATTTTTTGTAGCTGTTTGAACTCAAGTTTGTGAATTGTTGTTGTTGATGGTTGCAGGTGATGATAATGAGAGGAAAAGATAAAGGTGAATCTGGAGTTATCAAGCGTGTTATTCGATCACAGAATCGTGTTATTGTCGAGGGCAAAAATTTGGTAATTTACAACTCAAATGTTTCATTTCTTGTTTTTTATCATCAGTTAAGTATTTTCATGATCAAGTATCAGGCGATCCTTTTTACATTTGCATATTATGGGAAAAAAGTGTCAAAGATTGGAACCGAATCTTGTTTTTTCGCTTATTAAAAATGTCGTTGTATGATATGGTGGTGATGGAGTGAAAGTGAGCTGTAGAGAAGTTGCTGTTGTGGTAGATTTAGTGATGTGGGGGATGTTGTGTAATGCAGGTGAAGAAGCATATTAAACAAGGACAAGGTCATGAAGGAGGGATTTTTTCAGTTGAAGCTCCACTTCATGCATCCAATGTTCAAGTTATGATCCTGTTACAGGGTAGGTTTGATTTTATTGTGTTGTGTTTGTATCTCATCCTGATTGATTGCGAGTGTGCTTAAAATTTTAGACTCTCATTTAGGAAGCCTTGTAAGGTTGGAACGAGATACACGGAAGATGGTGCCAAGGTGAGAATTGCAAGAGGCATGGGAAAGTCGGGAGCGATCATTCCTCGTCCTGAGATATTGAAAGAAAGGAGCACACCACGACCTCTAACAGGTATTGAACTTTATCTAATTGTCAGATTATGCTTAAATCTTCCAGTTATAGTTTACATCTTCATCATGTGAGTTTAGTGCTCCAAATCTGATTCTTCCACTTGTTTGAACTAAACCCTAAACTTTCTTCCTGTTTTGGCTTTTCATTTTCGAATATGCATTACAAATTGTTTGTCAAAAAAATCATGTTAACTGAGCTAATGAGGCTTGGGTTGAATATCAGTGATAAGGTTTTATACCATTTATCCTGTTGGGAGTATTTGTTTTTGATGTCTGAATCAAAATATTATACGTATTTGAGCTGACACAGTAGCTAAATTTTTTCTGACAAACCCACCAAATTTTTCCCATAAAAATTCTGTATCTGAGCTGACCTGGCCTTACTGTTTCTGTCATGTTCAGCTGGCCTAAAAGACACCCCTATGGAATTGGTCCTGGAAAAGACTTATGACCCTAAAACTGGGATGGGCATGCCAAATCTGTAGAAGTCTATAATATTTGAAGATAATACATCTTCCCCAAGCATGAAGATGCTGGAATAAAAATGGCCTGTTTTATGGGTGATCTGGCGGGAGTAGCAAACGTATTCTCTGATCCATCCTTTACCCTCTGTAATTGAGAATCAGCAAAAGGTTGATTAACCAAAATGTGTAACATATCTTCCCTCTTACAAATGTTAATCTCAAATCGAAATGGCAGAATGTTGAAAACACTAGGCATTATGCCAGCTATACTATTCTGATATCAAAAGTAAGAAGTTTAAGATAATTTATTTGCCTCAGGTCTGGGCAGTTTTTACTTGCTAATTATTCGAAAAGCCCCGTATTGGAGGGAATGTCACAGGCAAGCTGCATTGCATCCTTCCAATCGGTTATGCATAATTTACTTCCCTGTAAACCCATCAGATAATAGCTTCGCTTTCAATGCCAACTTGTCAAGTCCAGTACTCATGGCCTAATGCAATGCTCGTGTATTTGAGCTGCTTTCAGTGGGTCTACATTGGCTCATAAATGTGCCAGTATGCAATACGGCTAATGCTTCTAAGGTTTGATAAAGCAGCAAAGTCAAACTTCTCATATTTAATATTGATGACACCCATTAATGAAAATTGAACTCCAACAACTCCAGAATTTGATAAATGGAATGAGATTCCATTAACCTGTTCCAAAGTGAGGCATTTACAATCTGAATCCTGATATGAGATATTTGTAAGCTACTCTTCAGCTTTACAATTCTAACTCCAAAACTACTTAAGCCAAGTGTTACATCTCTACAATTCAAGCATCCATTGCAATTTCTTCTAAGATGAGTATTTCTGTCTAAGATTGATCGGACGAATTCAGAAATCAGTTATCAGTTCGGCTACGGGTCAGTTAGTCCTGCAAAAGAGAACAACATTAGGTCGCTGTGAAATATCAAAGGGAACTTATAGTTGTGGATGGAAGGATTGGTAAAGTATGAATTACTTGTGGCACTTTTGCAACTGCGTGTTGATTAATACAAGTGTGATGTTAGTAGAACAAGAAAGCTCTTGATTTGCCGGTCACACATGGCTTCGTGTCAGATCACAGTTAAACCAGTTAGACGACTAAGATCAAGCCTGGAGTTCACAAAGTATAACTGTTAGCTTACTGAAGATATCAAACCACGAGCTCGGAGATGTTATTGTGAATATTAGAAAAATAATGGGATATACCTTAAAATATCAGAGCTATTATCGTACCATCAGAAAAAACTGAGCTCGGCGTAACCATGAGAATATGGTAGCAGCTCCTCAACCTCAATCCTTGAACTTGAGTAACTTTTCCTGAATCTGGTATTTACCAATTCAACCTCGGCCCAGAATAAACTGTATACTGGTCTGTGGTCAGAAAACCGTGATTCTCCTCGAACGTAAGATAATTGATGCAAACCTCCTCCATACCACAAAATCCTGTCACACCTTCACGCAAAAAAGGAAGCAGTAAATGAGAAAAAATGGAGGTCAGTTGAATTTTATTTTGATGGACTTGGACCGTAAAGAAATATTTAGCATACCATGCAGGAGTGCGTCGTTTCTCCTTGGGGTGCATGTTACTCCCGGAATATCTGTCCGAGTTAAACGAGTACTTGTAAGTTGGTGGAAAGTATATCCCGCCTTCATTCCATCCCTTGAACACGCGGCCTTGCCTCTGCTCTATGCGGAGCTGTCATGTAAATTATTACAAATGTAAGGTAATTAAAGATGTGAAGTAGCGAAAAGTCATATTAGAAACTGGCAGGTTCTTTTAGAAATATTTACCTGATCATTTTCCAGTAGTGCTCTCCAGTTATGCATCTCGACAAGAGCCTTAGCAGATTGGTATGAAAGCGCTATACGGTAATTCAAGTCCCCGAGCCAAAGAACTCGACTGAAGACAGAAATTGCAAAATGAGAACTCAAAGTTTTAAAAGATCAAAATGTTTCAGTTTATACACTTCCTCTCGAATTAGAAGATTTCACCTAAGCAATGAGTATGCTGAATTAGGAAAATAAAACATTTGACAGTTTTAGTTTCTTACTCATGCTCGAGTATTGTTTCCGGGGACTTAATATTGATGTCACCATTAACTCGTGGAAACCTGGTTTTCTTCAGGATTTCCATGACATCAGCATTTCTCCGTAGCTCATCCCCTTCCTTCTGCCCAGAGGTTAGATGGGTACAGACAAAACAAAAGCTTGTCCAATGCAAAGACATGCTGACGGAAATTGATCCCTGGAATTTAATGATCCTTTAGAACATAAAGTAATATGATTGAAAACCAAACAATTTATAATAACATACCTTGTTCCCTAGGTAACCCATTAGGCCTCTACCGACGCATGATACTTTCATATTTTGAACATGATTCCTCAAATCGCTACGCACCCAAACAGTGAGAAATAAACCCACCATTTGCTTGCTAGCAACAAGACAATATCTTGAAGACCCAGAACATTCATTGTTAGCAGATCCTTCGTATGACATTGGGGAATACAGAACAGTACTCGGCGACTCCCATGGCCTATTGTTATCATCGTCTGAAAAACCCCATCTAGAATAGTCACTTGGCCTGTGAGCCGATCTATTATTGGAATCATAGTCACTAGCCCTGTGCCCAGAGATATACCGATCACAAACACTAAATCTCCTATCAAGTGTATGCTGAAAAGGTGAGTGCTCATTTTCTGTCCTCCAAGTACGTGTAGCTTGAAATGAACGATGAGGGAAGAACGAGCCATTTTGTCTAGCGGATTCCTCAAAATCGGCATCAATTTCCACAACAGGCTCAGGAACAGGAGAAGGCGTATAGCATCCATTACTTCCACTAGCACCTGGAAGATTGTTCAAGGTCTTTCGAATAAGTTTCAGCCACTTTTTTGCAGGACCGTTATCTTCTGCGCCAAGAACGTTCCCTGCGTTCAACGGAACTATCTCCTGGAATCTGCAAAAGCAAAGACACTAGCATCATATTAGTCCTGATTCCAAATAACATATGACAGTTGATATGACATGTAATGTCTTGGAGTTACCCGAGGACATAAATATCCGCAGGAGGGGACACGTGAAGCCAATCATCTAAATTTAAATTGCAATGTGGAGTTTTCCCACCTACATTCCATGTTGCGGCAAAAATGCTGAAAACACACATAAATACATAAACAAAATTAGCTTAAAACAAGCACATTCGATTTTTCAAAACCAAATGAATGAATAAAAACAAGCACCTGTAATTCTGCACTTCTACATTTCTCGGATTATTTGAAGTATTCTACCTCTCCTGACCCGCTCGTGCTTCTTCCCAGTTTTATCTTAGTTATTAAAAGCATCAAGTCAAAATTATTCACCAAATTCAATACCATTAACTGCCATGACCATAAAATATAAAAATACTCACCAGTTTTGCTTCTCTTTACTGAGCTAGGGTCCCTCTCGGAGCAGCTCTTTCTCCATTCAACCTCGCTACCTAACAATCA
Organism: Sedum album; assembly: GCA_006409495.1. NCBI lineage: Eukaryota > Viridiplantae > Streptophyta > Magnoliopsida > Saxifragales > Crassulaceae > Sedum > Sedum album. The sequence continues at coordinate 49,805 of QZGG01000253.1, forward strand.
AACACATGCTTAGGCCTCTGACAAAGAGCAATTTGTACAAATAAGAGTAAATTTAAAGTTCCATCAAAGTAAGATATGTTTTGATATAACTTACATAGCAGCCTAAATCTGATAACAAGTAAAACTGAAAACCAACCTCCAAGGACAACCTTATCAGCCTGAAAATCTTCATTCTTACTCTTGATATTAAACCACTTTCTAACCAATTTCTTAGACCATGAGAGCTGCAAAACCATGAAAGCAAAACTCAATACAACATTTGCAAGATCACATTTTTATTAAATGGATAACAAGCAATTCTACACGAGTGAAAAGGGTATAATGAAAATTGACAAACCTTGCTTTTCTTGAAATTCTCATCCCTCATTGTTCCACTACTTCTTCATACAAACCCAAGTCTGTGGACACACTCAGTATCAGCCACTGAAATCCAAATGGGTATTCCTCAAAGTGTGTAAAGCTCACTTCTTTACCACTCCCAAACTCTATAAGTACTATGTATAACCACTAAGAGGAAGGAAATTGATGGAGATGAAGACAATGGGGTTAAGATTGTGGAAGGTCGAACAAGACAAGGAGGCCAACAGACAGATAGGACAAAGTAGGAGGAGAGGAGATCACAACCTCGTTCTCAGCAACTAACAACAATCAGCAAAGTGTCCAATTTTGAAGCAACAAAATAAAGCAGCATTCAGAGAGAGTAAGAGGGCCTCTTGTGGAGAGAGCTTGTTTGTGGCTTTTGCTTTGTCCCTAAAAATCTGAAGACTACAGCTGACCAGACCCTCCTGAAAACAGGGCAAGTCGTTTTGACCAGGCTTTTATATATAAAACGGTTTAAATATATATCTCGGGCAGCTGCCCGGATATTGGAACTGTGGTTTGTTTGTTGTTTGTGCCCTTCTTCTCATCTGGTCTACTGTGAAAGTTATATAAGAAAAAGTAGGGTGGCTCATTGTACCCGAAAATCCGAATCCAACCCGCAAATCCGAAAAATTTCATGGGTTTGGATTGGGTTTTGGACAATGCGGGTCGGGTACGAGTTTAATATATAGTTTTTAATCAAATTCGCAAACCCGCATTATGCCTATAAATACATATTTATTTATTCATAATAATATTTGATATACACATCATGTTTATTTTTTGCTCAAATTATTATTTTCAAGCTAGTCAAGAACTAAATAGCAATTTATAAATCTTATTTTATGACTTTATTCACTTTTTATTTATTTATAATATTTTTAGATCCATTTTTTATTTATTTATAATATTTATTTATTCAAAATACGAAGGTCGGGTACGGGTGCGGGTTTAACTTTTTTTAAAATTTATAAACCCGAACCCGAAATTTTACTACTCGGATCGGATACGGATTTAACTTTTTTTACAAAAAACCACAAAATGCCAGGCCTAAGAAAAAGCATATCAAAGATGCCCCAAAGTTTGTAAAATAGAATGTGGATTTGATCAGTATTAATGTTGCACTTGACTACCTGAAGTTTGTTACTTTAGGCTCAAAGGCTATGATGTGTCCTTGGGAAACTGGGAAGGTGGGATGTCTTGAACTACTAGTAACTTTAAGGGTTAATTACGAAAAACCACCCTCATAATAGGGGTTTTTTCACGGCACCACCCTTATAATGTGATATTACAGTAAACCACCTCTTTCTCTACTTCGTTATCATTTAACCACCTCTCCGTTAACAGAGGTGGTGAAGTGATAATGGAAATTATTATAGAGGTGGTCAAGTGAAAATTTATTTATTATACGGGTGGTGTATTATAATAAAAATAATATTATTATATTCAAATTTTAAAATACTTAACGGAATATTAGACGGAATAGTGTCGAGGTGGTTAAATGATAACGGAATGATAAAAAGAGGTGGTTTACTGTAATATCACATTATAAGGGTGGTTCCGTGAAAAACACCCTATTATGAGGGTGGTTTTTCGTAATTATCCCTAACTTTAAATATAGCATGTATTGGAAATGTGTGTTTGCATGGTTTGTGACTAGGTATGTGCTCCTCTTAGCCATGTGGAGACTTGCATTATGGCTATTCATGTAAAGTTGTGAGCTTTAATGTTGTTTTATGGTTGTGGTGGTGGTGAGGATCATTCTTTTGGGTCCGCGGCGTTCAAGCGGCCGCATTGACTCCTAGGGGTCATTCCCCTAAATCAAGTCATTGCATCCGCCTTTCCTTAGAAAATGGAGTAGAAGAATTGCTTGAAGAAACTTTAAGAACACTTCTAATCCATCTTTGCTCCTGATTTTTAGGTAGAAAAAATAAGTGTCTCAACAAATTTATCTTAATACCCTTATCTTGACAAGTTCTGCATTCAGGTATATTTCGATAAGTTTCGTAATCTCTTGTGCTGACAAGTTCTGCATGCATACAGTGATTGGTACGTACGGAATTTCTCTAAAAATAAGTATGGAATGAAGTCGCAACATATTCACTTTTGTAAAAAGCTTACATTTGACAGCAAATAAACAAAAGCATAATAAATTGTTAATGATTACTATACAACCATTTGGTTGTAAGTATATCCCTAGACTGTATCGATTGATAGATTGCATTATGAAGCAAATGATGAACACTATAATCAATGCTTCATATTCAAATATTCTCATTAGATGAACTATTAACAGATTCAGATTTGGGCCAGTCATTCCACTCCACCATTGTTGTTACTTTTTCTGAATATGCTAGCTTGTGGTTAACTCAGATATGAAATTAGTCAGCAAGTACACAAGCATTACTTGATCTGGTTGTTATCTATTCTTACTCACTTTAGCTGTTACTCCTTATCTCCTCACTTTCATCTTTAAACAAACATATTGAAACTCACTATGCCAACTGCTAAAAACCACTCTTACTCTGTTACTTTAAAGTTGGGTACTTCTTGTTGTTATATAGAATGCATCAAAATCCGGCACATTCAAGTCCATTTCATGGTTTTGAATTCCATTATGCATCCAGACCCATAATTCATGATAAAAAGAGCGGGTTTGATCATCTGTATGTACCGATTATTGATGCATATGACATTTTCCAAGTACAAATATACATAGTACTGTTACAATATAAGACAAAACAAAACTAACTAGCATTGTCCTACAAATTTTTAAGCTTTTGGAAGCATCGAGTCATGAGGACTATGGGGGTTCATGTTTCTAATGATTAGATGGTTCTCAGAATCTTGTCTCACAAAACTTATCTCAATGACATTTAGGTAGCTCTCTTTGTGTTTCTTCAAGCTTTTGATCAGGCATCTCAATGTCTGGTCCCTGACTTTTGACAAGCCCATGCACCTTGGTTGATTAAGAGTGCCAAAGACACCCTCTCCCTAACCCCAATGTTCCTCCACACTCCCTAGCTGAATGAATGATGTACTCCATAGCCTTTGTTGGATAAAGATAACTATAAGTACGTTCGAATATGTCTTAACTTGAAGACCCAAAATTGAATAAAACCAAGAGCTTCATGTGTACTTTGTTGCACAGGAAATACAGTAATTTGAGCCTTTCTAGGCTCTTTGGACTTCCCCCAGTTACCAAGGCTCTGTTAATTGCTATGTTTGTCAGAAGACTAATCCTTGTACATTGCTTGTGTAACCGAAACTAGTGTTATGTTACCAGTTAATGTAAACTCATTGATCAAAAACATGAAATGGGGTGAGCCTAAAATTCAAGAGAATGGATAGAGCCAGAAGGGACCATTTTCATCTAAATATAGGAGACATCTTAGGCATGTTATGGTCCAGGGATTTCACCCTATGTAACTACATTAAAAGCATATCTGAAATGTCCCTTATTGATGCTATGGTTTGGTGGGGAGCCCTTAACTTGACATGCCTCCCATTGAACTCAAGTATACTACATCTTCCAGTGACTGTTCCCTAGTCTCTCATGGACATGTTCAGTTTCAATGAATGGGAACCCTATCCAATGTCTGTTTTGCAATTGTTGTCCTTGTGATGATGTTTTAAGAATGTTAAAAGTAGTGATTGATTTACTCTATGAAATCAACTTAATCATTCTGAAGGACAATTAGCGAGACATAAAAAAAATGGGAACCCTATCCTAAGATCTCATTACACTGAAAAAGGACTAAATGCAAGCCCCCTTGGATCGCACAGACCCATAAAACATGGGGTACATGTGTCATCTGTTCGTCTATTGAAAAACCTTGCCAAAATGAGAAGTACTAATTTATGCATTCTGCTAGGAAATACAGAGTTTTACTCCATTATTATAGTTATGTTGATGGTAATTAAGGAACCCTCATGTAGATAGATTTATTGTAAAGAGTCGTTAAGATGGCTCTGATGGTATTTGAGGTGGTACTGCAACGGCCTCCGATGACAGTGGCCCAGCCTCATGCCACTGGCCAACATTAGAATTGTAAGTCCACTTCATGGCTTGCACAAGTTGATTTCTGCAATGAATTATTTGAGCTTGAGTTTGGACAATCAAACTTTTCATATTTAAAAATAAACACAACATTTTGCAAGACTAGAGTTAAACTCACCTCCCATCTCTTTAGCTGACCATTGTATAGAATTGCTGCTTAAAACGTTGACTCCATAGATTGAATAAGATGCAAAACCATCCAGTGGTTTGGATGTTATCCGAGGAGCTCCGTATATGCCTGCAAGATTATCAAACACTTGATCAGATTATTGAAGTAAAATCATAGCACATTCCGAGTAATAAGATGAGGTCTGCGCCAGAATTGGCAAGAATCTGAACTCTTTCCATTGGTTATCTTTAAGCATCTCCTTAGAAACTTAATGCCTGCGGTTACCACTGTATAAAAACACCAAAAAGTTCAACATGAATGGCTTGGCACAATTATGAGATTATTTGAAGGCTGAACATTATTTAGCAAATATATGACTTTCTGATGTGTGTACAAGTTACTGATTTATCTAATTCCTAATGCTGAATCATGAAATATGATGGTTCAAAAAATCCATGCCAAATTTTGAACATCTCAAATGACAAGTACTACACAAAATTCAGTCTACAAAGAATATGGCGAGTTAACTGAATAAATATATAAAGAGATAGTCACTTACCTGTACTCGGAGCAATGTTGTTCCATCGCAGTCGTGAGCCAGCCATCCAGCATGGCATATCCACTGCATTGTCCGAGAAAATCAGCCAAGTATGTCCGTGGTTTAGTTACTCCGGAACCCATTTCTTATGCACCCAAAGTATGCGGCGTATCCACCATGTCTTTTTTTTCCTTTTTATAGCGGCAAAGCCGCAAAAGAGCCACAACAACGAAACAAAGACTAATGAAGCAAAACAGAATGGTCCTAGCGACCTAGAACTTACGTCCTATCCTGTTCAGGACATTATACTTGGCAATGTTCATCAAATAAGATAGCCTGTATCAACAATCGCCTCTCTACAAAAACAAACCAACACCAGATTTTTGTACCCAGCTATGAATTTCAATCACCCATCAAACCAAGAATCCACATTAAAAATTGTATAGCTACCAAACTGAAAGCGCTCAATACATGACGCAATCTATCTTAATCTATCTTAATCTATCTTAATCTATCTTAATCTATCTTAATCTATCTTAATGAGGACCATAATAATGTGAATTTTTATTGGACATATACCCGGGAGAAAACACATTCCAAGTCTCAAACCTGAGAACTATCGCTCCAGTAAAGAAGAAAATAGATATACTTGTAGTTGATAAAAGATTCATTAAGGTCATTAAAGCAGGGACCAGGTGTTAAGTTGCTTCAGCATTCAGCCTTCAGTTATGGGTTCTGGGTCTTGCTGAGTTTCTGTGCCGACTTTTTCTTGGACTTGATTGATTGTTTCCAAGGGTACTAGCTCTTCCTCATGTTTCTTAGCATTAGGACGTGGTGGCAAAACCTCATTAATCATTTGTAGTATTTCATCGTCTTGGTTTTCATAACGCTCATCAAATGACTCTACAATCTGAAAACACAAAGCAACATAATATAAGTACATTTGAAGACCATGTATTACACAATTATGCAAGCATTTGCAGTATGCAAGGCAACTGTATCAATGAGAGCGGCACGTAGACACGGGTAAAGGCTTTCTATAAATGCCAAATTTCAAACTTATACATGCAGTGTAGTGATATACAATTCAATTGTTGCCCTTACTGGAGATGTATATCAACAACATACTCATCACTATTACAAGCATAATACCAAGTTACCAACTAAGATCTTAGGTAGATAGATTACGGGAGCTTAGATAGTCTCCAAAAACCTTGCAAATGAATCAAATCGTAGATTCATAGCTAGAGACAATTGACTATCACTGTACAAGTGCAACAACCAATATTGAACAACAGAATTGAGAAAAGATCATCCAAGCAAGTACCGAATATAATTCAACAGTAGCAGATGGCGCAGATGGTCTTAGGTTGAGCAAAGGCAGTATATCTGCCTGTGCAAGTTCATACTTTTTACATCTTTGCAAGAATTCACTGACACACTCTCTGGTCTGATCTCGGGCAGCAGTATCAACCAGGTAATCATAAACCTGAAATCACAACAGAGACAATGAAGTCATTCTTTAAATTAAACATAACAGCATAAACAACACATTGTTTAAATATCAGAGCAAACCTTCATCTCAGATGGTGTTAACTTGCGCTTTATCCTATCAGATTCACTATCTTCTCCAGCCTCAGCACCACTTTTTATTTCAGAAAATTGTATCTTCAATTGGCGAATCACCCTTGTTGCGTAAGAAATCCAGTACTTCAAAATTTGTAAGCAGCCCGGCTGACGCTTCAATTCTGAAGTGATTCATTTAAGAAACACAATGTCACATGATGGAAACTGTTGTTTCGAACTTATATGATTGCTGCGCAAAAGAACTCACATTTTCATTTTTGCTTTAGCCTCGACAAAAGTATTGACCACTTTGACGATTCAGAGATCAGAAAATAATCCCCATGCTAAAGCATCCAAGCCTATCCCCTGGATTAACTTCAGAAAAAACACAAATACCTAAAACATTAACTGTGAAGAGAAATTCAACTGAAAATAAAATGATCATCCACTGCAACTGCAAGCAAACACAATTGAATAAAACCCACTTCTCACTGAGTTGCCTACCATTCTTACGAATCCTCCAGCAGATAAACAGGAAAATTAGTACACAAATATATGACATATATATTGCTAAGGCACGACGGTTTGTCACATTCCAAAAAAATAACCCCAAGAGCCCAGTCAGATTCAGTCATTCACCTATACAAATAGAGTTCAAAGGAACCAATGATGATTTTTTTATAAAATTAAATCCAACAATTTCTGATGGGAATATTATCAAACACCTTGTCTGCACCACTCTCTAAACCCTAATCCTAGCTGACATATTTTCTGTTTAAATAGCTGAAATGAAAGGAATTGCGATGTACGCTGATGGGAGACGGCTACTAACCTCTCGATCGTGTAGTTTCCTCTTCCTTCTTTGTCGGAAATTATTTCAACTTTGTATAATTTGTCAGATTCCGACGATCTTATTCAACAGCCGACAATGACGTTAATGGGTTTTGGCCTGCTAAGCTTTCAGGTAATTATAAATTTATAGGAAATGGTTCGACAAATAATATTTATGTTTTTGTTGTACCATACTCCCTCCGTCCCATTATGAGTGTCCCATTTCCTTTTTGGATGTTTCAAAATGATCTTCCCATTTCCTAAAATAGAAACTTTTTTACCTATACATTTACACTCTCTTTCATACTTTTTATCCCACTCATTCTCTTTCTTACTTTTTATCTCACATTTTTCAATTTTCTTAAAAACCGTGAAAGTTCTCAAATGGGTCACTTAAATTGGGACGGAGGGAGTATAACATAATATCAATTATTAATTTTAAATAATGGTCGAGATTAAATTAAAAATAATCATTAAATATAATAATTAGTATATTTTATAAATTAATTTTTATTAAATGCCTCAGTAGTTATATTTAGCTAATGATTAAATTAATATACTCAAGATTTAGCTAATTTTTATTAAATGCCCCAGTTGATTTTTTACAGCATTTTGAGTATAGTTATATTTTACTTACTGAGGTAGGACAAGGACACAACAACTGAGGCATGATAATTGTTTCTTCTTGATGTTTGCATGTATGATTGTACAAAGTTGCAGTACGTGCTGAAAAGTTGGGTTTGCCTGTCCTTAAAAATATCTTCATTAATACATACATCCAGCATTAAAGTATCTGGTCATGTAAACTATTCTCTACAGCCAGGCACAGTTCCTCTGTTACTCCAAGTAGAAGTGTACTGAGTTTTTTGACATAACTAGCAGCTGTCTACCCATTCTCTCAGATGTTGCTTTTTCATGTTTCAGTTTTACAAGTAATTATCAACTACGTACTACGTATTAATAATATAACAGGTAGAGGAAGAATACAAACAATTAATTGAAATTATACTTGGAAAGTAACATAACAATTTGTTTTCAGTCTTTCTGCATGTTCCCAATGTATCATGAGTTATTCAAACAATGTCGTGCGAAGGAATGTGTTTAAAGCGTTGAGAATTGGAGAAAAAAGTTGGAGAGCGCATCAAAGTCATGCATTTGCATGCAACACACTTACATTCCCAAAGCCTCCACTGTGTCCCCTTAGGAACCTCACATGTCTCTCTTTGATAATAGTTTACATTTTCATTTACATGTTTTAATATAAAACTACGTACGCCTTGAGACTCTACTTATATTTAAAATGTCTCAGTTTTGAAATTGACAGTTCTCTACACTGTTCTAAAAATTGTACATGTAATCCATTCCAATAACTGATAAGCCATCATAGATTTTACACTATCCTCATATGTTCATTTGGAAAAGTAAATAAAAAGAGAAAAACATTATCGTACGAATAAGGTAAAAACAATTGAGTTAAGGAATGAAGAGAGAATTACCACATTTACATCGCCATGCTTCAGGGTAATATTCTAAAGCCTTGACTAAGCCAGGCTTCACTGTTACATGGACGGGACTGCACGGAACACAACGGTTGCATTTGGATCTGCAACTAGGCGGAAATGACCCTGGTCTGATCATCATTTGTCTTCGTACCACTCTCTCCATTTGATTCATTACGATCCCTCCAGCTACTTCTGGTGGTGGTGCTTTAGTTGCTGGTATCTCGTTTTGATCAGATTGTAGAATAAAGCCTAGAGCTGAGGAAGACAAGGTGAGGAGGAAGAAGAGGATAGTTATGTAAGATGGGAGGCGGCTGTGGCCCATGCTGATGGATTAACTCAATGATGTTAATTAAGGTTGTGTGGATCAGATGGAAATAAGAGCAAGAGCAAAAATAGAGAGCTGAGAATTCAAGAGTGTTATTTTATAATGGAAATATGATTCCACACTTGCACCCTGTTTATGTTTGGTTCATAGTAACTTGAGTTATATATTTAGCAGGAAAAGGTTTAATAGTGTTTTCGTAGAATCGTAAGAATACATTTCAAATATTGATTTTTATTAATTCAACATACAAAATTTAAATTACAAATAACCGTTAAATACAACCGCTTCGTATTTTTTACAAATTCAAATGTCAATTTAATTAAAAATTAATTTAATATCAACCGTCAGATTAATCTAAAATCAGCGGTTAAAATTAAGTATTTATATTGAATTCTATGGACAATGAGCGTAGGAGACTTGATTTTTACATGTTCGATTTTGACTTTGTTTTTACATGATCGATTTTGACTTTATTTAAGCAATACATAAAATGGAAATGTATAATGTGGATCCTCTCAATTTGGTGGACTCGTGGATCCCCTCTTGCACCCATTGATTGTATTTTTTGAACGCACCAGATCGTGCCAACGCATTAATGAAGCATGTGACTTGCACGTGTGCATTTGTCATGTGCACACGTGATGTGCACATGACAAATGCACATACGTGACGCAATCTGGTGCGTCCGAAAAATACAATCAACGATTGCAAGAGGAAATTCACGAGTCCACCAAATTAGACGGATCCACCGGATACAACCTCTACATAAAATAGAACTTTTTTTGGTGGAGAATGATGTTATTCAAGTGACTCAGATATGTACTTGGAATATTAATGAGTCAAGTTTTATGGATTGACTATGTGCCGGTTTCCCCTTTTTTGACTTTTCAGATCCACACTCTCACGTGGGTGAAGCGCATTTTTCGCATCATGTTTTGCCCAAAAGTTATCCATTATATGACCGCTTACCATGACCAACGCTTGTCATTGAAGGAGAAATGAATTTAAAGAAATTGGTTTCGTTAGACGTTAGTTCAATTTATTTTTTGGAATCCAGTTCTTGATCTACTAGTGCCAATTTTGTAATTTATGGTTGAGCGCAATCTTCTTCGTTAGTTAATATATTTAAAATTTTACTCACTCTCACTTCTTTGCTTATGTATTTTTATCGGTCGTCGTTTAAGTTCCATCCGCCACTTAAATCTGTCTGCCTGAATGTTTTAACTCATTCCGTAAATATTTGTTTATTATAGAAATTGATTCACGATACGAAGTTTGGCAACTTCATGGTGAGAATGACTCGTAGTACCTTACATGATGGATGCATCAAATTTACCAAATTTTTAACGGTCTTAAAGTTTTTTAACCTAAAAGTAAATAATGGACGGAGCGAGACAGATCTTTATTTCCCATTGGGTTTTTTCAACATACCGGTTTTAACGAGGCAGATCAAGAAAGTTCTATTTATTCAAGTCATCCAAATGAGAGTGTTAATATATACATTAATGATGTTTGTACGACTTTTGAGTTTCATGTTATTTCATATTCTTTATAAATATCTATATTAATTTTTTTTATTATGTGAAAGGATGAATAAGAAAACCCTTACTTCCTGCTGAACCTTGAAATGTCTCTGTTCACTATACAATGTTAACAAAATATTCCAGAAAAAAACTTGGTTGCTAGTATGGGACGAGGGGTTCAAGGCTTGGAATGTTTTTTAGTATTTTGACAGTCGCTCTTCTGATATCTATGTTTACTGGGCCTTGTTTGAAATTGGGCCGATGACGTGGAGTTTGTTCTGCACTTTGGTACGACAGTTTGGGAGTTCTTGGAGTCACGTGCTTGTCATGCTCCAGCGGCTCACTCACGCTTTTTGTTCGGACTTCGGACTAAAAGGAATCGTGCGGTGCGTTTGGCAAGTACAAATATCTAGAGACAAATACTAAAGCCTAAAGTTCACGCCAAAACTCACTATTTCCAGAACAGAACTTGCTTGTTCCAATTTTGTGCATAACAATATTATTTCTTTTGGTAAAGTATATCTACGTTCTTAATTTATATTTATAAAGTCACATCTCAATGTCCATCTTATCCATTACTTTATTAATTTAGTATCACGTGGCAATCACTAACCCACTAGCATTTAGTGTTATCTACTAATTCAAAAGATAGATACATATCAGTCAATTGATGAACTAGTGGATGAAATGAATGATGGAGATGTGACTTTACAAATGTGATTTAAAGATAGAGATATACTCGAGTGCTCATGGCAAAAATAAATGGATTGAATATCAAGCGCTAATGGTTGGTGATTTCCTGGAGAAAAATTATTTTATGAATAATTTCGGAAAAACGGGTTACAAGTGATTTGAGAAAATTCACCCTTAAAAATAACATTTTTTGACGATTAGATGGCATGAAGTAATTAGTTCCATCAATCATGCAATTATCTTTTTATTTTGTTCTACTAAGAGAAATAAGTTAAAGATCTCATCGATAAAGTTCAAAAAGGAACAATCATTTTTATAGGATGAAGAGAAACTATATCGATCGTTAATTAATTATACACTAACGATTGAGATTTAAATAAATAACTATTAAATTTAACTGTTTTCGTGTTTTTCGCAATTCAACTGCCTAATTTATATAAAATTCAACTTTATTTTTAACGATTAATTAATTAAAATTAACGATTCAAATTTTATCCTAACATCATATCTTTATATCATGTCGCAAATGATCTCAACCAAAGATTGTATATACATAATTTTTATCTTCTCGCCTTTGAAGATGCCCTTAATAATTACATAAAATAACTTGCGTTTCTGCAATTTCATTTCTCATAGTCAATCATACTCAAATATTTTTCTTTAAATTTGGCATCAAAATTTCTTTTTCATCCACTTTTTTGACGAAACTTAAACAATTTGCGTTCTTATAATTCCAAAGAATTGTGAACTCGATGAAAAAGATTATTTGAAAAAATAATCCTTGAAAATCTGTCAAAAGCGGTTAAATAACTGGCAAAATGATAAAACACGCGAATAAGAGGTTTCCAAGAAAAAGCAAACGACACGGAAACAGAACATACAGAAAGCCTCCTTTCCGTTCCTCGTCAAAAAAGTCTTCAAAGTCAAACCCCTCCCCACCACCAGTTTCTTCCGATTCCTCTTCTCGTCTCGCTATCGGTCGACTGCTATTATTGTTAACCTGTTGTTTGAAGTCCGTAGAGAGGCGTGATTGTGATCATCTGCGGCCGATAGAGGGCGCTTTTGTCGGTGTGTCATGTCGCAGAGTCAATCTACGGCGCGGGATGCGAGAGGGAAGCATCGGATTGTTGCTGAATTGAAGCGTATGGAGCAGGAGGCCAGACTCTTAGAGGTATTCTTAGTCAGTATTTACATATTGTTTCGATTTTTAATTTATTATTTTGTTAATTTTGAACATGACTCAGCTGAGTTGGTGATTGAATCATTTAATCTGAATAGAAATGAAAATAAGGAGATGAATGTTTTCAGTTAGATTTTATAGTATAGGGTTCAATTGTTATAAGGATTAGGTTATTTGGGTAAAGTTGTGTGCATATGCCTGTTTCGGAAAGAAAACGGATGGTTTGTGTTGCTAACTGTAATTGTCAATATTGTATCAAATATGAATTGTTGTTACTTCATGTCAGTTTTTGCGGAAAAATATCTTCCGAAGAGATGTTAGTTTTTTGAACCAATATCAATCGGCTTTGTTATGTTTGTTGATTCGGGTTTGTACAATACGTAGGTGAAGGAATACTATGCTTGGTTAGTTAGGAGTTTGAGCGTGCATCTATTTCTGAATCATTTTAAAGTGTATGGTTGGTAGAATTTACCGTGCATGTTGTTTTGATGAATAATGGATACCGGGTGCAGACAAGCAGTTTTAAATCTGTTGGTCGTCCTCAAACCCCTTAAGCGGCCTATGCACTCTTCTGTTTAATGAACTTTTTGCTTTGCATCCTTAATATAGAAGTTGAATTGCGCTGATGTTTAATATTTTTTGTTACCTAGTAGTTTCACATTCTTTGTCTGTAGCACAAACAGAATACTGTTAAAGGCAGTTAAGATTGACTGTATTTTTCATGTGTATTTTGGTTATAACTCGGTTCTGGCTCGACAAATCAAGACACTGGCAAATAATTAATAAATTCGTATTATTATATCAAGGGTTTTCTCAAATTTACAAAACTTCTCATGCTCCCTCATTATTGAATATATTTAACAATCGTGACACTTCTAGATAGTGTATTCCTATGTCTCCTCATGTAGTTTTCGCAGTATAGAATGAGAAAATACGTACCTATTGAGTGTAGGTCTACTTATTTTTAAGCACTCTTTATCCTGGGTAGCTAATGACTCATATTTAAAAGCATATAATTGTATCAGAATCAGTTTCAAGCTTTATCTAACGAGGCATTAGAACTCACCTCAGTTTTTATATTCCCGAGCTTAAGAATATTTGAGTCCGGATTTAAATCTCATTTGGATTTGACCTGTTACACATGACATTCTTTTTCAATGGCTTTAGTTAAGTCCGTTTTAGAACGAAATGATATCATCTGTCCCTACTTTTAGTTCTTTTAGAATGAGCATTTATGCATCTGCTTTGTGTCATTTAGAGCTTGTCTTCCTTATATCCTGTGGTTAGTGCTTATATTCAATATGCAAAACTCTAATCTTTCTTCTACTTGTTGAAATAGTATTGAGAGTGGCATACTCTAATAAGTAATACCATTCGATATGGTTAGTGCTGCATACATGTGCTAAACTGAAAATGGTGTGTGATTGCAGGAAGAGCTAGCTCAGCTTGATAGAATGGATTTGGCCTCAGTTGTCTGTCAGGAGTAAGATCAGTTATTGTATACCACTTTAGCATCCCTTATAAATGTGATATTTTCTGTAACCTTAAATTTTAATTCATTGAATTCAGATTCGTGGTTAGCGTGGAATCAAAGCCTGATCCTTTATTGCCGATGTAATTTTTCACCTTGTCTTATCCGCTATTTTCTTTATTCTCTAATCAAAATGCTTCTGACTCTTATTTTTCATATTTTGACCAACAGAACCAAAGGTCCTATAAACCCTTCATGGGACAGATGGTTTGAAGGTCCCCAAGAACGACAACCTTGCATCAGGTGTTGCTGCTTCTGTCTCTGATATTCTCCCTTGGTCAAAACTAGTTTCCCAAATTTTGTGTTCTCTAATGTTTGCTTGAGAAACAATTCCATTTTTACTATTCACATTCTTATGTGCATAATTTTACTTACAGACATCATTATCATACAAATGTCACTTGGAAATAGGTTTGATAGAGTTGTGTAAATAAATATTTTGTTTTGTTCTCAAAACACTAAACGGCTTTCCACGCATGATTGTGTTTTTGCTGCCAATTAAATGATTGTGGGTGTATTACAATTTACAATTTGTACATGTTATTCTTATCCTTTGTTCTTCATCCAATTGAAGAATAGGTGTTTTTCATTATGCGTCAGGACCTCAATTCAGGTTGTTAGATAGGGTAAAGGTCGAAATAAAAAAACCTTGATCCAGACCTCCAAAATTATATGTGAAAGAATATTTAGGATGCCGTAGCCCTTATGCACGCCACCCCTTTAGACATCTCTTCAACACCTTTACTAAAAATAAACATGTTAACACCAAAATTACGTAATTTTATTTTAACAATTCATAATACTTTATTTTGGCTGCACTAGAACGAGTTTTGTAAACACCGCCGTTTGCAACTGGACGGATAAACCCATTTCACTCATTGCCACGTCACCAGCCTTCCTTGTAAATATAGGTTGTTTCACTTTACGTTTCCTCTTTCATCTTCAGGCGTCACTTCCAAAGCTCAAACCCTCCTAGCGTCCATTTCACAATCTCTACTCATCGATGGCGCAATCGCTCAACTTCTTCATCTCCTCTTCACCATATCTCATCTCACCTAAATCCTCATACTCAAAACGACCTCCGTTTCCGTCGTTTCATCGCTTCCGCAAACCGATCTTCACGATCGCATCCTCATCCGACGCGTCCTCTTCCGTTTCCCATGTTCTCGCTTCACAGAACGGGACACAAGGAATAGGAGGAAGTGCGTTGACGGCGGACTACTCGTCAAGTGGGATTGAGGTGGATGCTGTGACGGAAGCGGAGTTGAAGGAAAACGGATTCCGAAGTTCGAGGAGGACGAAGTTGATATGTACGATCGGACCAGCTACTTGTGGTTTTGAGGAGCTGGAAGGATTGGCTGAGGGTGGAATGAATGTGGCTAGGATTAATATGTGTCATGGGACTAGAGATTGGCATAAGATGGTGATTGAGAGAGTTAGGAGATTGAATGAGGAGAAGGGATTTGCGGTTGCGGTTATGATGGATACTGAAGGGAGTGAGATTCATATGGGAGACCTTGGTGGAGCTCAATCCGCTAAAACTGAGGTACTCGTTTTTGTTTTATAAAATGAAATACGTTGGTGTTTCGTTGAGTTGTAAATTGTTATTGTAACTAATGATTTATTATGTAGGAGTAAGGAGCGTTTTTTGGTTAGTGTACTAATTTTTATTTATAAGCATTGATTTTATTGGCACATTGAGGTGCGGAACAGTAGGCAATGTGGTTGTGGAATGTGGATGGAGAGTGAAAATCATTAATTTGAATAAGTTTGATGGCAGGACGGTGAGATTTGGACTTTTACTGTTAGAGCTTTGGAAGCGCCTCTCCCAGAGCGGACTATCACTGTGAATTATGATGGTTTCGCAGAAGGTGATGGGATAATGAAGATAATTTTTTGAGCTGCGTAAATAGTTATCTAATTTAATTTATCTGCTGTTATATGCTTCTGCTGTCTTTAATGGTTTTTATATTTTCTGAAATATATTATGTAAAATCGTCGCAGTAGTGGTAAAGTGGTAATCTGACAGTTTTATATGTTAAACAGATGTTAAAGTAGGGGATGAACTTCTTGTGGATGGTGGAATGGTCAGGTTTGAGGTCATAGAGAAGCTAGGTCCGGATGTTAGATGTTTGTGCACTGATCCTGGGCTTTTGCTCCCAAGGGCTAACTTGACCTTTTGGAGGAATGGGAGTCTTGTGCGAGAACGGAATGCTATGCTCCCAACAATTTCTTCTAAGGTTCGTTCTTAAACATTTTTATCCTACGAGTGCTGCACACTTTTATAGAAATTCATTAGTCCAACAATCTTTTATGCGGTAAGGAAGAGTCCTGATCTACTACCATCGTGTGGTGCCAAGTGTTTCACTTTTCGTTTGACCAACACTTACGGGGCAGTTTATATAGGCTCTGCGCAACCATTTAGTTGTGTTGTATACAATATCAGCAGAAAAATTAGGATATGACAGTCCTGTTTTCAGGTGTCAATCTAATAACCCCTAATATTTGGTAAGCTTGGCCAGGTGTCAAACTCACCATCTTGTTTTGGTGAAGCTTTGGACCAAAATAACATGAAATATGTTTATGGATTTTTTGTGATTAGATGCTTTATACTTGACTTTGTAAAGAATGGAATTATGCAACTATCATACGTGCTGAGCTATTTTGTTTACCCTGCCTTCAGGACTGGCTTGATATCGATTTTGGAATTGCCGAGGGAGTTGATTTTATTGCAGTCTCGTTTGTAAAATCTGCTGAAGTGATTTATCATCTTAAAAGTTACATAGCTGCACGATCTCGTGGCGGGTAAGTTTAATAGTTACTACATCTATTTAGTGAGTGTCCAGCTGTCCACTCAATGTCTATGAAGCAGAGTTGGCAATATTAGTATCTGAAACTTATTCTTTTCATAATGCAGAGACATTTCAGTTGTTGCAAAGATAGAGAGCATTGACTCACTAAAGAACTTAGAGGAGATCATTAAGGCGTCAGATGGAATAATGGTGGCAAGAGGTGATTTGGGCGCTCAGATACCATTGGAGCAAGTCCCTTCTGCCCAGCAGAGAATTGTCATGCTGTGCAGAAACTTAAACAAACCCGTTATTGTCGCATCGCAGCTGCTAGAGTCTATGATTGAATATCCTACCCCCACTAGAGCTGAAGTGGCTGATGTTTCTGAGGCTGTACGACAACGATCAGATGCCCTGATGCTGTCAGGTGAGTCAGCCATGGGCCAGTACCCTGACAAAGCACTGGCTGTTCTTAGAAGTGTTAGTGTGAGGATTGAAAGATGGTGGAGGGAAGAGAAAAGACATGAAGATATGGTGCTCCCAGGAATAGCATCTTCTTTCTCAGATAGAATCTCAGAAGAGATTTGCAATTCGGCTGCCAAAATGGGTAAGTTATGCTTTGATTATTCTACTGACATCCGATTTGGCTTTCATATTCATGTTATTTTGGCTGAGTGATTGGTTATATGTGCTTTGTTTGAAGCCAACAATTTGGAGGTGGATGCACTTTTTGTGTTTACAAAAACTGGACACATGGCCTCACTTTTATCCCGTTGTCGGCCCGACTGCCCAATCTTTGCATTCACCACCACAACCTCTGTGAGGCGTCGCCTTAACCTCCAATGGGGCCTCATTCCCTTCCGTCTGAGCTTCACAGATGACATGGAAAACAACCTGAACAAAACCTTCTCTTTGCTGAAAGCTAGAGGAATGATCAAATCAGGCGACCTTATCATTGCAGTTTCCGACATGCTGCAGTCAATACAAGTCATGACTGTCCCATAAGAATCGTAATAAAAGCTGAAGTATATCATTCATTGGCATTCTCCACTTCCGTCTTTTTTCTCTTGTAAAAGCATTTTAGTTTCCGGTGAGGTATTAAGTTGCAGGCTTAGGACTGTTTAATTTTCAGTGTTATTGCGTTGTATTTCCCGTGAGCAGCTTCTGAATAAAAAAGAATGCCCTGTAATATACTTATAAAAGTTGTGTGGCGACCCAAGGAAGCGCCCAAAACGAAAATGACTCAAATTTCACTCTCCCTTATCTCAGCCATACCATGTTGCTCAACAGCCAACCGTTTACAACCAAAACCCAACCAAAATGCACTTCTCGTATCTCGCCGAGGAGCCGCGGCTCTTCTCTCTTTCATCGGTCTCCTTCCTTCGATTACAACTCCCGATTCCGCCGCCGCCTTCTCTATCGGAATATGTACGCATTTACACTTTCCATTTTTGAGTTTCTTTCTCTTTTCTAAATTAATTTGGATTTTTACACAGCAGGACCCAAGGACTGGTTGAAGGACCAGAAAAAGAAGGCATCCAGATTTCTATTAGCTCCAATTGACGCCTCCCGTGAAACCCTAGGCTATTTATACACACTGCTATGTATGTTGCCAACTTTTTTTCCATAAAAATTATAAAAACAAGAGGCTGCTTGTGGATTATTATTATATAATATGGCAGCGTCCGATGGCTCTGTTTCTGAAATAAATTTGGATGAGTTCCAGAGGCTGCTTGGTTCAGCCGCTAGAGATTGTGTGCCGAAGGAGAGGAATTCCTTTGTCGAGTTTCAGGCAAATACTGGAGTGGAGGTAATGATATTTGCTTCATTGTGATTATTAATTTTAGAAAAATTATTTTGGTAATATTTTGGATGGTAAAGGTGTGCACATTCCGGTTGCTTGTCAACAATGCTGCTTCGCTGCTTAAGGATCAAGATCCAGTTAAGCTTGAAGCTGAAGCTAAGTTGAATGATGTTGTTAGGTAACAAGGCTTTTACCATACTATCACTAATGACTACTTTGTTGGAGTAGCTATGGGTTTGACTTTGCTTTGTGCTCTTAGTTGATTTCTGCTGCCCTTCTACTTGGTTTGGCTTACAAGTTTTAAATTAACTTCAATAACTAATATGGGGTTTACACTTGCTATAAATTGCGCCGAATAATACATCACGATACTGATCTCTTGTATATGGCGTAATGTTGGAATGTGAACATTTTTATTTGATTGTTTAGATTTACCTTTCATTGATAGTATGAAGTGTGTTGTTACATTATTTTTTGATGAAACCATAACCCTTATGATTCTGCTTCACACAAATGTAGGTCTTTCACACTATTGTACAACGTGGCAAATCAGGCCAACATCCAACTGTCTAATGATCGGTAAGTTCTTTTGGACTGGAAACTAAGATAGCACATATCTTTATGATTTTTTTATTTCTTTCCAAAATGGCAATATTTTCTCTACCAACTTATGGTAATTTTTTGCTATTGCTAACATGTCTAGAACACTATCCATGTGTTTGAATCTTGTCATTAACATCTGTATCATTTTGTTTTTACAGTTTGAAAGTGGCAAATGCCCTCCTGGATACCATTTCATCCCTCGACAAGTTTGAGCAGGGAATAAAGGATTGTCTCGAGATTTGATTCACATATAATATATAATTGAACTATATCACATTATCACTGTGAATATACGATTTAAATGCATAATCCACGGTTAGCCACATTTTTCTATCAAAAATACCCCTTTCAGATTTGAATAGTAATAAACTTAAAAAATAGTTTGCACATGACGTGCATGTAATCTAAGGTTTAATCCAGAAAGTGTTTATATTTTTTGATGCTGAACCTGCATTTTGCAGGTTCAAAAAGTCACACATCTCTAAATCGAGAGAATATGAATATCTGCTAGTTCTGAAGGAAAAATGGAAATTTATCGGCTAAATAAGGATTGATACAGACTATATAAGATGTAATAATGAATGGAACAAGTATAAAATGGTTCCTCGCAGAAATAGCAATTCACAGATAAAATTTGTCATGATATCTCACATACTATATTTACCCTCAAACATCAAGGCTGGGTTTGAGAAAGAAAAAAAGACGTAATATATTCAGGCTTTTTTATCTCCTTCGGGATTCACTGCAAGCGACCCAAAGGAGAAAGCAACGCTAAACAACACTAACATAAATCCTTTGGTACATAAACCTTATCTGCTTACTAAGCGACATAGTTAGTACTGAAGTACCTCCGTGAGTTGCTGTGCAACATCTGCAACACAAAATCATTCATATTAATTCTACGCACTAATTATATTTAGTAAATTCAAATAATAAAGTTACTTGGTTATCTGGTCATGCGCAAACCACTGAAACTATTGGTTCATATGAGTGTTTCCGTAAGGTAGTAATTAATATCTGTATATAAGAAATAGCTATACAGCATTTTCTCTAAAGAAGGTACCTTGAAGAACAGTTGGCCTAGCTTGGAATTCATCCCAAACACAGTGAAGATCAGATAAATCCCAGTTCAGAAGCTTGCACGCAAGATAAACAGCACCAGCTGCAATGTGCTGAGGCTGAAATTGTAGCCAAAGGGAGCTCCGAAGCCTGTAAACAAACAAAATCATAAAATGATGTCATTCTAATTTTGGTTAATTGCTCAGGAACTCACCGGAAAAACTGAGTCAGTTACCAACAACCATACTGAAAAGATATAATCATCGATTTTGTTTTTTATTTCACTTTAACCAAGTATCAACAAAATACAGATGCTTACCATTATGTGTAAAATACGACAGTACCAGCAATCAAAAGGCTGTGTACTTTCTGACTTCATTTTCTTTACAATAATTGAATGTCCAGTGAACAGTGAGTGTCAAGTACATCAAAGCAGCTTATGCCCAATTCCATATGTTATATCATACGCCAGATTATCAGCTAAGTGCGCAAATACTGAAGATTACGGCTGAAGCAGCACACCAGCCAAATATGACTACGCCTTACACAAGGGTGCATACTATTTTCAACTCTTCTAGTATCAAATAGTAACCCCATTTACAAGATATAACCAAACACGGAGTTGAAAGCCTTTAAAATGCCGAATGAAGCAAATGATCGTAGGCTGATGAAATACCAATCCCAAAATTGCAAGACTAGAATCAACTTTGTAGAAACAAGTATATGCATGACTGATATGACAATTCTATAGACCTTTAAAAGTGACAGCTCAGCATTAGGAACTTGTGACTTAGAACCATTTCTAGAAGTTAGTTCTCCAAGCTACGCAAATCAGGTAAAGCATGCATATTTCTATAGTGAAGTTCCGGCAACTTTGCAATGCACCAAGTTGAACAACATCCAAATAATAGCATCTTAATATCGCTGGCGTGTGTACGAAAACACTTGTCATTAACACATAAAACCAAAATTTGCATCTCCAGGAAATATTTGGCACCAACAATCTGCAATCTGAATGAATTTAAAACACCTAAACTGTAAGATAATGATATATGAGATGAGAGACCAATAAGACTTCCACTACTTTACAAATAAATAAGCTCGCTAGAGCAAGTTCATTCTACCTCTGTTAAGTTTCAATTAGCTTTATGGTCATGCTCAACAGAACAAGATTAACAATATGCAAAAGTCAAAGAGAGACTCCACTTACCCTTCACTGACTAAGTTCAGTGCTAACTTCACCATATCTGACTGTGCAAGACCTAATTTGCTGAGAACAGATGTCAATGGAGCATAAGGGTGCTTGACATTAAGCTCGAAATTTAGCGTTGTCAATATCAAGTTCTCAGCATCGAGAACACGTTCCCGGTACTGTTCAAACCAGCCCTGCAATCATTAAAATCATTGGTAAATGAAAACAGTAAAAGGTATTAACGCTAAGGAGAAAAAATTAAGCAGACATGAAACCAATCGAAATAAGTCTAGGCAACATATAATTGTCAATTTTGTCATGTATTCTTCATTTTTTGGTAAAATAGGCACTGGATGAATCAAGTACTTACAGCAGGAAGCATGTATGACAGAAGAGAGAGATCTTGCTTGTGCAATATCTCACACGAGACTCTCAGTACATTGTTTAAAGGTCGAGCTGTCTCCTCAGATTTGGCAGCAAGGAAAAGGGAAGCAGTGGCAATTATCTGAATTTGTTAAATCATAATTAACGAGATCCCTTCCACAATATATAAAACAATGAACATCAGTTTAAAGTTACTGGAACCTGAATAAGAACTTTTTTAGGGGATACTTACAAATCTGTCATGGCAGGCATGAGATCTGAACAAAAAACCTGTGGCATAGAACCATGGCAGTGCCAACTGTGGACTGAGGCCTGCGTCAAACAGAATGACTTTCTTGTATCAGAAAATTGTAAATAATAAATGTTTATATAAACTAAGAGAAGTAAAAAACTCACAAGTCGAGTCGTAATCCAAGATTTTGAATGAACGCACAGTAAGAGTATCGCAGCTGCTTTTCTTGAAGTGCGTCAATACCATCTTTTCTGGACGGAGAACGTCCCTCAATTTCATCTCTGGATAAGAACACCACATCTTCTTCCTCCAACTTAGATCTGTCTCGTTTACCACTAGTTGTGGCACTAGTGTTAGCGTTAACTCTAACCACGTCAACCCGAGGAACTTGCAAAGTTGGCAAGGAGGGCACAACATAATCGTTGGCCCCATAAGTTTGATAACTACTCCCACAAGCTTCCCAAGATGATGAAGACACCCTACGTCGTTTCAAGGAAGGTGCAGGATTTGCGCTCGGGTTGACCAAGTTGTTAGCATTGGGGTATTGATGCCTGGATTCCGTAGTCACATGATAAGGGATGTTGCTGTAGTTTCTGAGACGTGGGTCATTGACATTGGCAAACTTTGGCCAACCATAGTCATAGGTCCTGTTAATTCCATTAAAATATGATCTCCCGTCATCATACACGGTAACCTTGCATGACGGATGATTACGCCCGAAAGACATGATTCAAGCTGCAAAATTGTGACACCAGTTAAAACCAAAACAGATAGATTATGCATAAAAATCAATCAAAAAAAATATACAATTCACATGAAAAAGAAGAACCATACAAAAACAGAAACTTAACAGCTTAAACCCTGAAAAACCCAAAACGAAATCAACCAATAAACAAATCCCCAAACATCAAAATCTTCACTATTATATCAAAATCAAACAACATATGAACTGCAGATCAAAATCCAGAAACCCAAAAAACTCCAATTCAAATAATTACAAGCCTTAAAATCAAAGCTTTTAACCTCAACTACCTGAATTTCAAAACGAATCCTATTCGATTGAATCGAATGGAACCGATCTGGGTACGATTGGATGTTTGGGTAGGTTGGGCGATGCAAATCAGATCGGACGAAGAATAGGGAGATTACAAGGTTTGATATTTTGTGAATTGGTTGTTGAATGATATCGAAGCAAAACCGAATTAACAAATGTTGAATTTCAATTGGGTTCAGTTTCTCGGATTGGATTTTTGTTGACCTAATTTAGGAATTCCTGAATTGCATAATTGTGTATAGAAAAGGAAACATTGGGGGCCGCATTATAAATAATTCAAAATTAAGGATCGGGTCGGGTCGGTAGATTTTGATGCTTGTTTAGTATAATACATTGGGCTTCTAAGAGAAGAGGCCCATTACCAGCTGTTTCCATATGCTTCTGAATTGTGATGATTTTAATTCTGCAAACTATAAAAGGGTTATGTTTGGGACACAGATTCCAAACATCTGATAGTCAAATATAGTTTCAGTTAGCTACGGATAAAATTATAGTTTTATTAAAAATTAAATTAAAGTTTTCGTACCGGTAGGAAAAGGAAAATAATGTGCAGTGGCGGATTCAAAAATATTTGAGAGTATGGACAAATAATATTTTATTTATTGATGGGCATAATTCTAATATCAATAGAGACAAAATACTAAAACTAAGTGTTATTTTAACAGAAAAATTCATTATTACTATTAAAACTAAAAAATAAGTAGGGAAGATGCACCACCCACCCTCTTATAACTTGCGTCCGCCACTGACGACGTGTTTTAGTTTACCAAAATTCGAAAGGACGTTATTTATTTTTGGTTGTAAAATATTGAATGCTGCATAGATTTGGATTGTTTTCTACATTTTACGAAATTATCATTTTGTAATCTTGTAATTTTAATTGTATATTTCCTTGTAATTAATTCATCTTCAAGGAAATAAACGTTTATTTTATTTCAAATATTTCATTAATTGAAAGTATACGGCTGTCTTTTATCGAAGAGAAAATGGATTGAATAAAGTGTCTATGAAGGAGAATCAAAATAGTCTTCCTTTTGAACAAGGACAAACAACTTACGTATAGGTCAGAATAATTCACGTTTAATCAGAAAAATTCATGTACAAAGAAGTGTATGTATCTGTTTACATTTGATTATGTGATCTGAATTATAGGGACTGTGGGTTGTATGGCTGATACCAAACAAATAATGTGCGCCATGATCATTGTACATTAAAACGTACCTGTTTGATTGAGTAGAATATCAATGTTTAAGATTTGCAAACCTGCTGAATATGAATGTAGGAAATGTATCATGTGGATCCTCTTAATTTCATGGACTCGTGGATCCTCTCTTGCACCCGTTGATTGCATTTTTTGGACGCACCAGATTGTGCCAACACATTAATGAAGCATGTGACTTGCACATGTGTGCACTTGTCATGTGCACACGTGATTTGCACATGACAAATGCACATACGTGGCGCAATCTGGTGCGTCCAAAAAATGCAATCAACGGATGCAAGAGGGAATCCACGAGTCCACCAAATTGGATGGATCTACAGGATACAACCTCTATGAATGTATCACAAGGTTAATATATGCTCAAAAAGTTAGATGGGTGTAAAGAAGAGAATTAATGGTCTTAGGAAAGAAATAAAATTCAAAGTGTTTGGAAGTAGATATGATGAAGGCGGATGAAAGAAAGGCTGAAATGTGTTTGATAGTTAAGCTTGGACCGCTGGAAGGAGTGGAACTGTTGTTTCTGAAGGTATGTCATATTTTGGTAGAGTGTAACTCAAATATTGAAGGATGTCAAAGGTAGCAAATTGGAGTAAATTATGACAGGGAGCAGACTGAGAAAGCTATCACAATGGATGTTTCCTAATCTCAAATTTAGAAATCCAAATGAAATTTGTAATAGAGCATTATGTAGTTTGAAATTATGTTGTTTAAGTTGAAGACTATGTAGTTCGAAATTATGTTGTTTTATGACGGTCTTAATAATTTTTAATTTTGGATTCAGTACACCAACGCATTGTTATCTCTATCTACTAAAACTAGATAGTTTTCAATCTCTTGTATTTGACCGAGGATTCACCGGATCTGAATCCTACTGCATTAAATTATCAAAGAAACGAGGATTGTCAAAATTTGATCGAACTTTACAGAAAAAAATCACATATGTCATGGGTGATAATTACAGCTCGCTATCCTGATATTTCAATTATAGCCAGGATTCACATGTTTGTCTCAAACAGCCAAACCAAACATCTTGGTTCACAAGATCATCTGAAAAACAGATACTGGGATCTACTGGAGTAGTATTCTTATCATCTTTGTCAGCTGGACTTATGAAGACTCGGGATGATTGAGATTTGCTCGATGATCAATGAACTCATTGACCATGCTGCCCGGGTGGACTTAACTATGAATTGTAGGCTGGCAGTCACATGGTGCATGAAATAAGGGAGAAAGCCCTTCCTGTGCCTAATGACCACATATCAAATCTACTCATATTATTGTGCTCTCTCTCTCTCTACATTTTTGCTTCATTTAATAGTGAAAGAAATCAGTCTTGATGATTCTAGTTCTAAATTTCACTCAGCCATATGATTAAATTAGTGTTGCTAATATAGTTTAGCATACATGCTCCACTCATGTCCTTTTTCCTTACGTACGAGAATAATTCTTGATAATGGTCAAAAGATCGAACATAGCCAGTACTCAGGAATCAAGCTGTGTAGATACATTTTAAAAAGCTAAACACAAGTCTTTCATTCACAAGATACTGAATGATTAGATCTTGGAACGTTACCACTCATGACTTTTGTATCCATGTTGAAAAAACTCCAGATTTACCCCATTTCCAATAATTTGTTCCTCATTTACCCCACTTGTTAGTTTAGTTCCTTATTTACCCCACTTTGCAAAAACGCTTTTTCAAAAAGCGCCTAAACAACTAAAAACGCTGTTTGAAAAAGCGCTTTTACATAAAAACGCTTTTTCAAAAAGCACTTTTCATTAATTCTTGATTAAAAATTTATTTTTTACTAATGTTTGGGCTAAAAACGCCTTTTGAAAAGGCGCTTTTAATTGTTTAGGCGCTTTTTGAAAAAGCGTTTTTACAAAGTGGGGTAAATGAGGAACTAAACTTACAAGTGGGGTAAATGAGGAACAAATTATGCGAAAGGGGGTAAATCTGGAGTTTTTTCATCCATGTTCCACAAACTTTGTCAAAAGCTACGAAGCAGATTCCTTATTAACCTTAAGTAACCCTAATTAATTAACCACAGCCAAATTTCTTTTCGATAAAGCAGCTCATAGTTACTAGAAATATCAACACTCAGCTGTAGTAGTAGTAGTAGTAATGTCAGTTGGTCACACATCACAAGTTCATGTTCAGACGTAGCCAACCCTACTTGCTTTGTGCTGGCCAGACCATGTTTGGTTTCATTAGTCCAGCCCTCTATAAAGATACCAAGTCATCTATATACTAAACACTAGAGCACCAAAGCTTGTCTTTGTAAAGAAAAACATCATGTAATATAAATATACCATAGCTCAACCCATTATGTCTAGAGTAGCCTTAGTAACATTATACATTTATACTTTTGCTAATTACGTAAAGAGTTTTTCTATAAATAGTAAATACTCAAGTCCCTAAAACTTATGAATCTTGAACAGTAGTTCCACTTTGTTAGGGTGAGCGGGGTTTATGACCCGTATAGCGTTTTTAAGTAATGGGGATTTATAATTCATTATTGGCGCTTGAGGGTCATGCTCATCCTTCTTTGTATTCGCTACGATTCGGGCTTTTCGAATCTCTTTAAATAAAGTACTGGCACCTTCCAGTTTTTTTAAAAAACAAACAAACAGTAGTTCCAAATCAAACATGTCCTAATTGAAACCTCAGATTTTCCAAAACATAAAGCAAAGTTCTTATCTATTTTACGATCCTGATGGTTGGCAGTTACCCCGAAGTTAACAGCCAGGGGTATATTTGTATTTTTGATGAATTAGCAAAAAGTGTTGGGCATGATATCATGTGTAATTGAGCGCTCTCTAGTATCCTTGAATTACATTTGTAAGGTCGCATTTCAATTGTTCATCTCATCCACTATCTCATCCATTGGATGACACATGTCTACGATTATTAAGATTATAGATGTAGTTGAACGCTCCTCTCCTTTTACGATAAGATAGTAATATCTTGATCTTTTTTTATCATAAATATATGTAGAGGGGATCAGTCCTTAAATCTCAATAATCCAAACAATTAAATGTACAAAAGGAAATACATGGTGAGCATTACTTTATACAATAGCATAAGGTCCATGATGTCTTGTAGCAACATTGGTAGCATAAATTAAAACTCTATCTTTATATAACCCCTCTCCATGCAAATTCATCTTCTTCACAATCTCATTCCCTTCTTCCTTGCTTCATATTTCTTCTCCAAAAAGTTGCTAAAAACAATGGTTTCCATGGAAGTTAATCAAAAACAAGCCTGCAAGTCTCCGGACCATAATAACAACACAATCTCCAGTCCCAGAATCTCCTTCTCATGCGACGTAGACGACAATGATACCGGCAGTTTCAAAACAGAGGAAAATGAAAAAGAAAAACAGAGCGATCACGTTCACAACTTCGAGTTTTTATCAAATAACCATTCGCAACGCGATATGCCGAGCGCTGACGAGCTTTTTTTCGAGGGGAAATTGTTGCCCTACTGGCAAACTCATCACTCTGACAAGCTCAAGTCTCTTAAACTGAACAACAAAGAGATCGAAAAGGCGGCTGCTGTGGTAGATAAGGTTGCTGATGTCATTGGTGATGTAAAGGAGGAGACTAGAGTGAGGACGTGGTTTATAGATGATGATCCATCTCCAAGGCCACCGAAATGTACGGTGTTGTGGAAGGAGCTGCTGAGGTTAAAGTCTAGACAGAAAGGTTCGACCTTATCGCCTTCTTCTTCCTCGTCTTCATCTTCTTCTTCGAGCTCGTTGGATATGAGTAAAGAGAAGGAGTGTGATGTAAGGAAGAAAGTGAACAAGGGTTTAGAGAGGACGAGATCAGCGAGTATCGGAATTAGGCCGATGGTTAATGTTCCGATCTGTACGCAAAGTTTGAAACAGAGGACTCTGCCTCCTCTATTTCCTGTGAGGTTAGGACGATGATAAGATGACCCACATTTTCAAATCAGAGAATTGGGAATGATATGCTCTGTTGACTGCTGTGATCTTCGCCGGAGAGCGTACGGCGTTGTGTATTTTTCTACATTTTAAAGATGTTTTTATGTAAAGCCACACTTGTCTGTAAATGGAATTCTCTGTGATTTGTCTGTGTTTCAGATTTAATGTTCTGCTTCTACAGTTCTATTATCTTTCTGAGTTGGAATCTTTTTTGACCAAAATTTTTACTGCATGAAAAAACAGGTTAAAGATTCTGTCTGGAGGGTGGTGTCAATCATATTTTGTAATAGTTAAAGCAATCATGTAATTGGTTTGGTTGATGCACTTTAAAAATATTCCTACATTCTCCGAAGCGACTCAAACCCGAGCCCTCCTAAACACCCATCTACTCGTTTGGTTGGTGGGGTTTGGATTAGTTTAAGGAGGGTTAGAGTTGAAGATGATCTGGCGTCTGAAGCTCAAGCATTGATGGTGGAACGTGTGGTTTTGGGGGTAGGAGGGTGAGGTCAACATTCATAGGGAGACAAGAGTGCATCTGCAGTAAGGTGTCAACTGAGCTGTTGTGTTTGTTTATCTAGCGTTCACATTAACAGCCAAGCAAACCCATACTCATGCACAATATGACAGCTGAGCAGATCTAGCTAAATGTATATGTGAACATTTGAAGCTTGATCTGCACAGATGAGTATAAAGGCTTAGCCGGATCAGATCTTGTACGGCTATATTTTGAAGGTACATAACATCGAAGTAATATGTAGAAAGGGGTCAAGCCTGGTAGCATGGGGAAGCTTTCAGCATCAATGCTTTGTATTATATAATACTCCGTATTATATGCTTTGTATATATGAAACGGTGGAAGAGTTGGGGATGAAAAGTATCTCTTCTTCTGTGAGTTGGGGATGATATATTACTGGGGCTTTTCCTCTCTGTATCATCATAAACCAAAAAGTCCATCAAACAAAATTCAGCTCTGATGAAATACCAGGAAAAACTAAGAAATCCAAATGATCACTTTGTTTTCAACTGTAATCAAACTTTTCAACATAAGCAACTTAGGATATGTTGTAGCCACCCATACAAATATGCATTGTATACAATGTTACACATTAAGCTTGGGAATATACAATGTTGTCAAGGAGGCAAAGAAAAAAACACAGACAGTTACGCATTGGGCTTGGGAATGAACAACAAAACAAATAGATTCATACCATTGCCAAGGCCAACTCTACCGTCTTCAGTAATTTGCTGGCAATAAACTTTTTGACGCACTGATATATCACATTTCCTTAAACCTCTGGATTCAACTTGGTCTTTTGTCTGTCTCAGTATGAACGGATTGATTACAACTTTTTAAACGTAAAATAACACAATATGCTAACATGTTTGCAGGCAAAAAATTACCTATGCAGCACTCACCTGATGAAAAAGTTTATGATTCAGTAAGAAAATATTTATAGAGCAACCCAGAAGCCGGAAGTAGCCCAGTTTCCCTCCCAATTTCAAGGAGCAATTGCAGCACAATTGCACTGTGCTTGATCTGCATCACCTGTTAAGGTTCAAGTTCAAAACCTTTCAAGTTTCAGTCATCTTTTGCTGTCTTTATTTAGTAAATATGTTTAGATGCAGAAAAGAATATGCTTTTGGTCACTTGTGGAACAACTTTGGTCATATAATCGAAGGTTAATAGCCACAAGAACCTGATATTGAAAGTAGTATACAAGACAACAAAACAAGAAACTGGTGGATGCAGTTAAACGTTACAGATAATGCTGCACTAAATGTCACATACCATAGGTACACTCTTGTCTCAGCTTCAGCTGTTCGTACACTTCCCGTTTAGGTCTAGCAATGACTATCTGTGCCGACAGCCGGATTGTCTTCTCAGCATCAGAAAAGCTATGTAGCACTGCAAGAGTGACATGTAGAAGAAATTTTCTGAGCAAATTCAGTAATGGAGAGTTAATGGGCACCAAACTAAGTTTCAAAAACGCGAATAGTAGGAGGAAGACTGTGAAGACAGAAATTTGCATGACGCAAACTACAGACATTGGGCTGGAGGCTAAGGTTTTAGTCTATATGTAACTTGGTTTCATTCAGTACCTTGTGACTGTGCTGCTGACAAGTATGATGGCTCTTTTCTGATGTGCAGCTAAGGGACTTGGGTATGGAGAGGAGAGATCCAAAGACAGTAGTGGCAGTGATCCTTGGTGGCGGAGCTGGCACTCGCCTTTTCCCACTAACCAAACGGCGTGCTAAACCTGCAGTAAATATTGTATTTAGTGCATTCATATGCTGGAATGAGGCTCCAATCATGAGTTTGAGTGAATAACCTGATGATATGTTGTGAGTTTTGCTAGGAGGAATACTGAGTTTTCTAAATCCTCATGGGTGCAGGTGCCAATTGGAGGCGCATATAGACTAATTGATGTGCCGATGAGCAACTGCATCAACAGTGGTATCAACAAGGTCTACATTCTAACACAGTTCAACTCAGCATCACTCAACAGGCACATGGCCCGTGCTTACAACTCTGGAAATGGAATCAGCTTTGGAGATGGCTATGTCGAGGCATTGACTCTTCTGAACAATCCTCATTGCCCTCTCGCAAATGTAATTACAACTAAATATCTTTTTTCTGGTGACTTGGCTTATAGGTTCTTGCAGCAACTCAGACTCAAGGAGAGTCAGGTAAAAAGTGGTTTCAAGGGACTGCAGATGCAGTCAGACAGTTCCACTGGTTGTTTGAGGTAAATAATAGAAGCCAAACCCATCGAATGCTTCAAGTACTCCTAAGAACGTCTATAAATAAAATGGCTCCGCATTAATAGGATGCTAGAAGCAAAGATATAGAGGATGTTATCATACTGTCTGGAGATCACTTGTATAGAATGGACTACATGGACTTCATCCAGGTACTGATGCACTGTTTGTACTATTATGTCTTCCTTCATGGTTCAAACATTGATAAGGTTCCATTGCCTTCTGCAGAACCACAGGCAGAGTGGAGCTGACATCTCCATTTCCTGTCTTCCCATGGACAACAGGTATATATCCAAAAATATTATACCTCGCCAGTGTATGCATTACTTCCATCAAATTTATCCATCCGTCTCAAACAAATTTACGTGCTCAATGATCTCCATTTGTTTGTATTGCAATTAGCCGGGCCTCAGACTTTGGTCTGATGAAAATAGACAAACAGGGTCGGGTGCTCTCGTTCAGTGAAAAGCCCAAAGGAGCGGAACTCAAAGCAATGGTAAACTGTCCAGACATGGTCTTTATCCATAGAAGAGTTTAAAGTGTAGCCTGTCATGAATTTTGAGGTATGTGCAGGAAGTCGATACAACAGTGCTAGGACTGTCAAGAGAAGAAGCTGAGAAGAAACCATACATTGCCTCCATGGGAGTGTATGTCTTCAAGAAGGAGATCCTTCTGAATTTGCTCAGGTAGCAACATCTGAGCACTACTAGTCCTGCTTTGTATTATGAAAACAAAATGATAAGCCCAAGCTGACGTTTCAACATTTTGGTGTCAGATGGAGATTTCCAACAGCAAATGACTTTGGATCAGAGATAATTCCTGCATCAGCAAAAGAATACTTCATAAAGGTTTCTGAATATTTGTCAGCAAATTCTTTATTTGCAATATAAACCATCTATTTCACGCATAGAAAAACGACAGGCTTACTTATTCAACGACTACTGGGAAGACATTGGGACGATTAGATCCTTCTTTGATGCAAATCTAGCGCTCACTGAACACGTAAGCAAGGACTCTGAGAAATTAAATGATATGAACCATATTACGGATGCCAAACATAAATCACAACTTTGTCTTTTGTCAGCCTTCCAAGTTCAGCTTCTATGATGCAGCCAAGCCAATGTACACATCAAGAAGAAATCTGCCACCATCAAAAATCGATAACAGCAAGGTTAGTAAGATAACTACAAAGTCATATCTATTTTACAGTATTGTTCTTGAAGTATTACCTGGTAGTATTGTTCAATGCAGATGGTAGATTCCATCATATCCCACGGAAGTTTCTTGACAGATGCATTTATAGAACACAGTGTGGTTGGCATCCGTTCGCGAATCAGATCCAACGTTCATCTCAAGGTTGGCACTCTCTCTAAATCAATCAAGCAAAATTTTTACAGAAATAGATATATAAATAAATGAGATCACAAACTGACATTTGCAGGACACTGTGATGCTCGGAGCAGATTTTTATGAAACTGACCAAGAAGCTGCAGCACTTCTGGCTGAAGGGAAGGTTCCCATTGGAATAGGAGAAAATACAAGGATCAAGTACATAGAATGACTTTTACCTTCCTAATGGTATTTAAATCAAAGTCTGGCCATCATTTTTACTGAACTCCAACTTCTTGCAGAGACTGCATCATCGATAAAAATGCCAGAATAGGGAAAAACGTAGTTATTGCCAATTCAGAGGTATGCAATCAAGGACTACTTATTTTCAAAGGGAATATTAAAACCTACAGTTACTTTTTGGGTCAAATAAAATAACAAGAATCGATCTGCACTCTGCAGGGTATTCAAGAAGCTGAAAGAGCATCGGAAGGGTTTTACATTCGATCTGGCATCACAGTCATACTGAAAAACTTCGAAATCCCGGATGGGACCATCATATGAAATTAGCATTTTTGGCCATCTAAGAAAGGCAAGAGGAACTATATACTGGCGCTGAAAGTATAAATTTAAAATTTGAACATTGACTCTTTACCATTCAAATATGCGGTCAAACAAGGTGGATCCCAACTTGAATTCATACCGCAACCAAGGTATGATAGAGAGCATTAACTTTGAAAATTGAAACAGCTTAAGAGTTAAAGAAATTGGATATTTATATAAAATGAGCTGAAATTGTCCATAAAAAAAGTACTTACTGAAAATAGATGAAGTCATAAAAAACATCAACAGTGACGTGACACTCTCGGCAATAAATTAAATGATGTTATTACTTGATATCATCATACCAATATAAGACTAACCAGATTAGGATTGAAAATACCAGGTACCAAGTCTTGAAGATGCAAAGCTCCTTAACACACACTCACCGTACTGAAGTAGTAGGCATTAATAAAAAACTCACTCTTTCTTCTGCGCATGCCACTTTTCAATACATCCATACCAATTCCATTGAAAACATAATCCCGCAAAACGCAACACACTTGCACCAACAACCTCCACGAATGCCATCAAAAATGATGTCTGCGGAGAAAGGCCAGCAGTAGCAATAGCCAGCAACCTTCCCTCAAGGTTACAGGGAATTATAAACTTCCCAGCCTGAATCCCACACAAAGCTTTCCGTGCAACCTCATCAGCCTTCATTGCCCCAGATGATTCCGCTATAATGCTGGTCAGCTGCGGCTTCGTCTTGTTTTCTGCAATAAAAATATCAACATCCATAAAACACCCACAACACCTTTATTATAGAACTCAAATCATGTATGGAGTGCACACCTTCCTCTAGTCCTGGAGTGTCAGTGTCTGGAGGAAATATAAGCGAGACACGAATGTTATCCGCTATGACCTCATGCTGCAATGCCTCCGCCAAACCTCTAAGTCCAAACTTACTAGCTGAATATGCAGCGTAGCCATAAATCCCCACCTGCAACAATATATCGCATCCAAAAAACCAATCAAATCACCCACAGCCTTACATCCACCAATCTCAATTTAATCTAAAATCAACCGAAATCAACTCTAGTAAAATCACATTTCCAAAGCCACACCTGGCCAGCCTGAGACGACATAAACGCGATAGCCTTAGGCAAACCATCAGTCCTAAGCTTCATCCCACTCAAAGCAGCCTTCACAACATTAAAACTCCCCATCAAATTCACATCAACCATAAACCTAATCTCATCCAACTCCTGCTTCTCCAGCTCCCTCGGCACAAACACGCCATGGTTACAAATCAACACATCAATCACCCCAGCCTCATCCACAGCCTTCCGCACCGCATCCGCATCTCTCACATCAACCGCATAAACCGACACATCGATTCCAGTCGCTAATCGGATCGATTCCTTCGCTTCTTCCAGCTTCTTCCTGTCCCGTGCTAAGATCGAGACGCGAGCGCCTTCAATCGCGGCTCGGTGTGCTAATGCTAAGCCGATCCCGCTTGATCCGCCGGTGATGAATATGTGGCGGTTTTTTATTGGGATTTTGACCGATCGGGGTTTGACGATGATGTAGAGGAGGATGAGAAGCGTCAACGGCGGTAAGAGGAGGAGGAGAGAGAAGTAGGCCGGAGTCATAGTCGAAGAGAGATCGTAGCGGAGCGAGTGGCGATGCGTTTTATGTTGATTTTTGTTGTCGTTTCATCCACTGGAGTTCTGATTTGTTATCACGGAGTTAACCTTCACCCTCCAGTAAACTAATCCGTCTGTCAAAGTTCGGGTTTATCATAAATCAAACATAAAATGAGCTGAGTAGCATTTTGCTCGTTAGGCACCCACTACCTGACAGTGGCGAAGTCAGGAAAAAATATGAGGGAGGGCCAAATGTTTTCTTATCTCAACCATTTTTTTACCAAGTTCTGCTATTTCATCACGATTAGAAAATTTTGCATCATGTTTGACATTTTGAAAGTAGGCAGGAAGAGCCCATTCAAGTTCCATAATATGAACCGGAGAAAATTCAGAAGGATATAATTTTGCAAAAATTTTCAATTTCTCCTTATCAGACGCAAAAAATGAGTTTTGTGGATCAAGACAAGCCATATCAAGAAGCAATTCAGTACCAATTTCACCGAATCGATCATTCAACTCTTCAACTTGTCTTTCTAAAATATCTATGAACATGTCATTCTGGTAGTGATGTAGATTTGTCAACACTTCTGCTAGTGCTTGACGAGAAGAGTGATGAAATTGTATTATTTTGCAAGACGTAGGGAACAAATCGAGAAGCCGAATTGATTTTTTTGATGAAGTCTTCGTAAAACTTCTGATGTCGTAACTCTAAATTGATTTGTTTGTGTTTAGCTTAGGCACATAATTAAAATTTTAGACTACGATATAAAAAAAATTAAGGCCCAAATTTGAGGGGGGCCAAGTCTACCCTAGTCCACATGTGCCTCCGCCACTGCTACCTCGACCAATAGGTCTCGGGTTCGAGTCATGGGGTAAGAGTGAATTTCGATAATCTTTTTTTAAAAAAATAAAAAAAAATATTACTACTAAATGTTTTAGTGATAATTTGATACAAGATCCCATCAATTTCATATTAGTATTTAGGGTAAAGTTTATGAAAAACATGTAAATAAATGTAGGATTGTGAGACACGATTTCGATAATTGATTACCAATAATTCAACAGATGTAAATTTTTTTCTAAATAAACTATCAAACTCAACCGTTATGTTTTTTTGCAAATCCAATCGCCATATTTATTAAAAACCAACTTTAATATCAAGAGTCGGATTATCTAGATCAACTATTAATATTAAGTCCTTTTGTGTCGAAAAACTTAACTAACAGTGGGAAATACCTAGAAGTTTGTGTCAGAGATGTTACATATAAATGTAGAGTCGTGCTCATTTGAGATTTAGGGTTAAGTTTGAGACCCTGAGAACAAACAAACAATCGTTAAATCAATTTGAATCAACGGTCTACAATCTCACTTTTTCACTATTTTATCTTTTAGCGAATATTCAAATGCACAAAATCAAGTCAAAATATGCAAACAGTTAAAGTCAAATGTATAAACAATGAAAAAATATAATGCATCTATACACTTTGTGTACACTCTATAAGTGTATGGTTAATTTTAGTTTTCCAAATCTATAAGTAAAATCCATGGCACACTTTGTGTACATTATAGTTATACAATTGCACTTGACTATACAGAGGTGTGGTCGAAAGCTGACCTCTAAACTCTGCTCCCCAAGTCCACATTTTGTGGCTAAGAATGCCAATGCACTCTGTTAAACGATGACACAACAAAGTGCATCAGCATGCATTGGACAGGGAAGCAAAATTTCAGAGGTTGCTTTTGGAACATGATGTATATAAGCCTGGTGGAACAATGGGTTCATGTTTGAGCTTGGAAGATTGTTGAATTCCATGTTTGAGACATTTCGGACTTCAGGAAGAGAGCATACAGCAGCTCATTCCAGGTATCAGGGACTCCAGGCAGGCACCAATGGCTGCAGTCTTGACGATGGAGAGGGGCGGGAGGAGCCAAATAATATCTTGATGAGTGCCCGTCTTTTCTCCGGGCACTCATGTCCGTAATATTCAACACTTGCACATTTATGTTTGATGTGTTTAGGGAGGATGATAGAACTGACGAAACTATGGCTAGTTTCTGCCATATTTCTGATGGTACTAAAAGTGAGCCAGGGTCTGGAAGCGTCTCTAGGTGGCAATGTCCGCCTGTGTTCCAGTCTCCACCTCTGCAGGAAACAAATCTTTCAGTAAATGAGGTAAAACAATGACTAAGCTTTTCAAATTAATGAATGAGTAGTTTTAGCAACCTGAAATGCACAGGCGCATATGTGCGGAAAAAGACTCGAGTCCTGTTCTTGTCCAGCTCATTATCTATCCAGTTCAATGCGGTCTCCATGGCTTTTTTGTATGCAGTTTCTACAGACATTTCCAGTTTTATCTCCCCGCCTTCCTCAAAAAAGCACCCCCTGTCGAGCATAAACAATGTAAGCAATGTTGTTAAGAATCACTGAAGCTGAAAAAAATGCTGAGAAAATTACAAAACTCACGATCTTTTAGTTTTCTGATAATTCCACCAATGCCCAGTGTTAAACACCAGAATATCCGCATCCCTCCATTTCATGGAACTCCAATCCATTATATCCAACTTCAACGTTGTCTTAGTTCCTGATGGAGCTCCAGCAGGCGGACGACTCTGCAGGACTAAAAACGGAGCTCTATAATACTCCACAGTGCAATTGAAGTCGCGGAACTTGAACACTAGAAACCCTTTATGCTTCGTGATAGGGTTTCCATTAACCTCATATATTGACTCCTTGTCTGAAATCACAGAGGCAAGCATGCATAGTAATGACTCCCATTGATTTCTTCCAATGGAATCCCCCACAAAAACTAGTCGCTTGTTCCTCAGTTTCTCCAACATCAACCTTGCATCAAACCTGAGTCATAACACAATAAATTCCACTAAACTACCCAACAAACAAAGATTACAAAACACAACAAGATTCAAGGTTTTAGGAAAAGGTACAATCTTGATACCTAGGAAGGTTACATTGCTTAGGTTGCCATCTCCATTTAGTGTAATAAGAATCAAGGCGGCCATTTTCAGAGCACCTGAAACCATCATCCATAAAGTTACAATCTTTAGACTGATACAAAGGATATGCATCATCCCAAACCCAATCACCATCAAACAAGTCACAACCAACACCCTCCTTGATGTCCAAGAACTCAACTTTACCCCTCTTCTGAATTAAACCATTGATCCTAAATTCAAAAGCTTTGAAATCCAAGTAAAATAATGAACAAATGAGACATAAAATGATCACACAAAATCCAATGATTCCAACAGCCGGTTCTAGGAATCTCAAAGGTTTGAACTTTTTGCGAAATTCGAAGTCAGGGAGGATTTCTGGAAGTGGGCTTTGTGTGGGTTTGGACATTTGATGTTCTTGGAAAAGGAGAGAGTGAAAGGCTGCAGGATGAAAACGGGAATGAGATTTGAATCAGATAGAGATAAAATGAGATTAATTGAAAAGATTGAAAAGATGAGTAAAGGATGAAAGGAAAGTATTTGAAGTAATTTAATGAAAAGGTTGAGAAGAAGATGAAAAGTAGGATTGGGTGTTAGTTTGGAAAGCAAGGAAGGATTCATTGATGGATGAAATGAATCATGTTCTCTGCTTTTGGAAGTGAATCAGAATGGTTGATGGTGTGGGTTTTGCATAATAATTATGAGTTTGGAAAAATAGGAAAAGGGATAAGTGACTTTGATTCTGTTCCTTTTGTGTTTTAGAAACTTGATGGTGGTGGATTTGTGAGTGGTGGTGGTGGTGGAGGACGGTTGATGTAGAGGAAATTCAAACTGGTGACATGGGGAGAGTGGAGTTTGACCTTTTCTTACACTGTCTAAGAAAGACGTGAAATGGGTGAGAAATCCCTACAGAATTTTGGAACATCGTGTGACGTGGAAGTGTCGCAAATGCAGTTGTATTTTAATCATTAATATAATTAATTTCACTCTAATAATCTCTAAAAAATAATTAAAGATTAATCTAAAAACTCACTCGTTTTTTTTCAAAATTAATGTAAATAAAGTAAGTGCTTAATCCACTACTGTATGTAAACAAGTAATAACATGTGAAATATAGTAAGAATGGCAAATCAAAAATCAATTTAAACGATTCATAATTTGAAGATTTTCTACTAATGAACCTAAAGATACTGATATATTCTATTATTTATTATATTCTTTTAACAAAAAGATCATATAATGAAAACATAAATCTACTAAGTACTCTATGATGATGACTATAACAATTATGAAGTCTTTAATGATAACAAAGTCAGAGTGAAATGACGGATTTGCTGTTAAAAAGACAAACTGGTGATGTTAGCGAATGAATAAAACAACCTTAAGTAACACGTCTCTTTGATGTTCCATGCAATGACTTTTGCTACACCAGAAATAATAATGGTTAGCAATCCTTCAATGAAAGTTACCCATAGAAAAGCCTAGTAAAAAGAATGAAAGGAACTTGTACCAAAAGATTTGCAGCACTGCACTGCACTGCACTGCACCGCACCCAATTCCAATAAGTAGAGCCGGCGCAATTTGGTGAGCTAGTCAACTACTTCCAAAGCGTGCGATTCAAGTTCCATCATTGAGCTCAAAGGACCATTGTCCCTCAAGTAAGGTGCAGCGGCCTAAATTCTACCCTCCAAATTTGGCTTCTATGGGGTACTGTGCAAAGCTGGATCCATTTGTTTCCTTGTTGGGCCGCGTTTGGGTCCAAAAGGCCCGCTTTCACGGCAGGGTCCAGTATGAGGTTTTTCCGTTATTTTATCACTTAAAAAATTACTTTTCAAAAAATGAAATAATCAAATTAATTTGTAATCATTTCTTACATTAGAATTTCGTACCCACGGGAGCGTTTAAGTACATTCCTATACATAAATTATATTCTTAAGATCTCACTCATTTAGTTGATAACACAAACTGCAGGTGGGTTAGTGTTTGTTACGTGACATCAGATTGATAAAATGTGAATAAGATGAATGAGACGTGACCGTACAAATATAAATTAAGTGAGTGAATGTACTTGAACACTCCGAAACGCAACCAACAAAGTAATCACATACAAATAAGATATAAAAATACAAGTAAGATATAAAAGGAGAGGAACATAGTACATTTACATTCATTACCAGTGACTAAACAATTTTAACAACGCTTGAAGTCCAAAGATGAACAAAGGTGGTTACATTTTACATACTCCCAAAGAGTACAAGTTTTACTCTTCAAGTTTCAACTGAACCTTCACACAGATTAGTCTTTCTCAACATAGCCAATCATCCACGTCTCCTACATTTTCCTAATCTGTGGCTGCCAGGACCGCAGGCCCCTCCACCTGCCATACACATCGACATAGAGCACATTTAGTTGGCAAAGACATTGCCGACCAACCAGGACCAAAAGAACTTATCCGAAACTTAAAGATTGATAGCAACATGTTGCAGAATGACACCCAACTGAATGGATCTTGTAGACTAGAAATGACAAGTATGTTTTCTTCATTTTACTATTAACAGTTTATTGAGTATTAGCACAAAAATATTGTACCTTAAAAGTAGCACCCCAGATCTCCTCCTCATTGGCCGGAATAGCAGTGATTATGTTCTTAGGATTCTCAAAGCTTCTCAGTCCTCCAACAGCAGTTGAGAAGAAACACCCTGCAACATAAACATTTTCAATTCAGAATTTTCGACAGCTATTCATATTTAAAATTTGTCATTCAACAAGTAAATATTTTCACAAACCCTGAGGAAAAGATGCAAGTGACTTGCCACAAGCCCCCTTAAGCAAGTCAGCATCATCGGCAAATGCCACATATCCATCTGCAGTGATTCCCCAGTAGAGTGGAACCTTGCCGAATTGGTCCTGTCAGAATCCAACCAAAACAGTGGTACAACGAATCATATCCGTTCTTTTGACCTTAAATGCCGAACATGTAACTTAATTCTAATACTTTTTTTTAAGTAGAACAATTTTTTCTATACGACTAAATTTATCTAAAGTTATTAAAATGTCAAATTCATTACTGCAATCTAAGTCACTTGGATGACTTACGGATGCAGCGAAGAGCGTATCAGTAGACTTGTCGAACACAATGAAGGCGAAACTCCCAGCAAGATGGGCAACCATATGGTTAGGTGTGTAAGGCGCGCGATCACGTAAAGCCTTGTAAGCCTCAATAACTAGCACAACTTCGTTGGCTGATTTAGCAAGTCCATATTGCTGGATTAGACTTCCTAAGTTGTCCAGCATTCCCTCAAACAAGCAGAAGATCTCATCCTTCACTGCAAATGACCTTTAACAAAATCCTCAGAAAAACCTAATGGAACATTCCAATACTTGTTCCAACAACAGAACAAAAAATTCTTAACAAACAAGTTCATTTTAGGAAACTAAATTTAGAATTAATGAAAATATTGAACGAAATTTAGAGTGAATATAAAAATACAAGTGACATCAGAATCAGGCAACGTGCAAGTTAAAGACACTCATCTGCCAATATGACATCTGAAAAGTCCAAGCCATTTGCTACGTGTCAATCATGCGCAACCATTTTTCATTTTTCCAAACAACCAATTTTCCAACTTGGAATTCATCTACCAAATCACATCTCAATGAAAAAAAGTATCCTTAAAATGAGTAAGTATTTGGGAACACTTGTTTGACAATAATTAAATAATACCATTTTGCAAAAAATAAAACAATACAACATAAGTTAATTATTATTAGGTAAAAAAGTTAACGTTTTACGAATCACATTTATATAAATAAATGTGATACTACGATGATGCTGATTGTTAATGGTTCAACATATATAATTTAATTGAAAAACGTCATATGTATAACAATTAGAATTTTTTCCAAACTCAATCGATCATTAAAAAATAACTTTAATTTTAACCATCGAATTATCAAAATCAACTATTAAAATCCTTCCAAAAAACTAATTATTACCGTCTAAAAAGTTCATCCTATCTAAAGGAAAGTTCGTATTTGATTCATTTTAATTCGATTTGATTTATCATCGTATTAACTTGTGATCGGATCAAATGGGTTTTACCTGGGGCGTAAAGGGGACTGATTCTGATGAGTATAAGCGAGCTGAGCGTTGTCGCCAACCTGAACAGAAACGGCGGATGGGTTGTCACGGAGGAATCGAGAAAGCAGGGCAGCAGCTGACAGTTTGGGTGAAGGAGTTCGGCTGCCGGCAGCTACAAGCTCGTCAGGTGGTGATACGATGGAGCTGCTGAACAATCCCAACATGATTCTAAACGGCGATTGTTACGAGATGAAAGTGTAACAAAACAGAGGAGATGGTGGAAATGGACGAGGATGAGTGACGTTTTTATCGAGGAGGTGAAGGGTAAAATGGTCAGAAATGGAATATTCAATTTTGGTTCGATTGTGGGTCCGGCCACCTGTCGGGGGACCCAGTGTGGCATCCTTTAAGAGATTCTTAAAATAGTGTTTTGGGATAAGGTGCATCTGACCGTAAAATTGGTTCGGTCAGATCGATCACGGTCAGTAGTTTCTCAAATTTTACGAGTTTCATCTGACCAATTTTTTTTAAATGATATGTTTTGACATGTCAATTAAAGACAGCTCGCTGGTCAAAGTGTGGTGCAGTCGTCTCCTCCATCAGAAAGTTCTTGAAATCCTTCATCAAACCAATTTTTGTTTGTCCGATTTTTTCGGAAGACAATTTCTGCGATGTTTGCATATTTTAAATTTATTTAGCCTATTTAAATCACACATTATGTAAATTGTAGATAAGTTGATATTTGATAAGTTTTCTTCTCAGTTTTCCATAAGCGTAAACAATAAAATTATGCAGCCTATTGGCGATAACCCACTTTTCCATAGATGTTGGGGGTGACTGTACAAGCAATGAAATAATTGATTCTAATCAGAATTATTGAGCAGGTATTAAAAGTAACCACAATCATTATCACTATCATGGAATTTTGACATTTGCTTATTCTCTCATCCTCTTATCTATTATACATCATACATTCAACAACTCCAAAATGTAATACTCAGTGACCTCAATGCTTTGCCATCTGTTAAATCTGATTTTTATAACTCTCAACTTGCAGGCAAGTCGAGTAGTTATAACTCTGAGCATCTAGAGGTTAAGTGTGGGAGGTGGGAAGTTGAAAAGAAATTTAATATTCTATATCGGCTATAATGAGAATGAAAGTTAAATAGAAAAGCTAGCCTATTAAATCATATATCACATAAATACTATTGTTTTAAAAGTAAAAAAGGTATTAAGTTGTGGTAGCATAATGAAGTTTAGGGTTTAGTCCACCCCTTGAAGTTTAGAAGTCTTATACGAAAATATTATTGTAACTTTTAATTTGTTTATTTGGAATTTGATCTTCATAAAAATATTCATCAATGTTGTTATTTTTAATTTTATGTTTGTAAAAAATAAAAACATATAATGGCGTTTTAATAAAAAAACGATGTAGTACAACGATGTTATTTTTGTAAACGATGCATGTTATATGTTATAATTTACAATAGCTCTTATATTGAAAAACGTTGTTATATGTTATGACTTACAACAACACATATTCTAAAAAAGAGCTATTATAAGTGATAACTTTTAACAACGATTATTTTGGAAAAGCTGTGTATGGTTAAATGTATGACTTTTAACATCGCTTATTTTGAAAAAGTGTTGTTAAATGTATGACTTTTAACATTGAGGCGGTACATTTTTATAGTCTAATGGCATGATCTTTTTTTGTTTTTTATAATTCGGCGATTGTAATTAAAGTTAATTTTCAATTTTATAGTATTATTTTGGATTTGCAAAAAGTGTAAATATTTATGTTTAGTTTTTTCTGTAAGTTAAATTTGTTATACTATTATTAACAAGTGATCGTCTTTTTTTTCCGATAGCGGTTACATTGGGTACAATTCATAGAAATCTCATACATGATATCTATTCTAATTC
This sequence comes from Sedum album, assembly GCA_006409495.1. Taxonomy (NCBI): domain Eukaryota; kingdom Viridiplantae; phylum Streptophyta; class Magnoliopsida; order Saxifragales; family Crassulaceae; genus Sedum; species Sedum album. The sequence goes on from QZGG01000253.1 coordinate 93,546, forward strand.
ATTTGAAGTTCTGGTCACAATAACGGACATCCAACCCATAATCGACAAGCATCAAGTATGCATATCTCTTCCGCTCACATGATCAACGACGCGATCTAACTCCACGTCCAAGGGCGACAACGAAGAAGACAAGCCTCCACGGGAACAGCTGGAAGAAGGGCGAAGAGCCTCCACGCATGGATGAAAGGGGCGAAGAGCCTCCATGCACAGGGGCATGAGAGGTGGGCAACAAGCCTCCCACAAGGGAGGAGCACACTTCTCAAGTAATCGTCTTATATCTAATACTTTTACATTATTGGTAATCAATCCTCAAATAATCTCATTAATTAATGTACCACACGTTCAGACTATTGGTGTAATAATACTGTTTCATAAATATTCAGCAATACACTTTTTACAAAGAATTTAGCTTTTTAGTTGTGACATATATCGCGTAGTGGGGTGGGTTTTTGTGCCAGTCTTTGATTGGATTTACCTTGAGACGGCACTAATGGGCCACTTTGTGGCTGTAGATGCCGTTATAGAGAAGGGATCGGACTTAGATCAGGCGAGTGTCGAATATAGCAATAGATTAGGAACCTCCACTATGAGGCATGAGCCATTTGAATTCTCAAACAGATTCAGCATTGAAATTGCAAGAATACACGAGTGTTTAAATGTGTAACCCTAGTTTTACTAGAATACACTAGTTAATTAAATAGACGTAGATATTTTATCTACATCCGTCATAGCCCAACATAACTAGAAGAATTCATCGTCATTAATGTATACGATGATAGAGAGAGAGAGAGTTGATGCTTCATGCCATGATATTAGAGAGAGATAGAGAGATGTACAGTGTTTGGATGGAATTGCTCCAGCACAACCACACCATACATTTCCATGGATGAAAACGAGTAAACAAAATATTACAACTTCAACGGGATGCCGTAATTGTTAACGAGTTCATATACGTGACACTGTAATAAACCATTCTCTCATAACCCTCAATGAATGAAACAAGTTACATTCTCACATATAAAAGTTATCATATAATACATATGTGATATGCCTGAGAGTGTATAAGTATGTATACACATTTGTTACCTCACGGGACTGTAACATGTTGCATTTATTATTTATCCAAAGCCATATCTCTTCATTCCTAGTTGCTGTTTTTACCACAGTCTGTCAATCTACATGTGTGCGCGCCCTCTTTTTACGCGGCATACTTTTATCAATCTACTTTGTCTTCAATCCCTCCATCATCTTATAAATTGAGGTTTCTACTGAATCCTAATCTTGTCGTGCTCGGATTCTTCTATAGACGATAACATGTCTCATATAGCGGTGGAGCGGAATAGAAGAAGACAGATGAATGAGCACCTCAAACTCCTTCGATCTTTAACTCCATCTTTTTACATCAAAAGGGTACCTTGCTAGTTTCGTATATCCAAATCACATAACGGATCATATTAGAGAGAGATTCAGAATATAACACAATGCCATTATTCAGAAATGACATCTTGAGTTCCTCACATATATAATGTTATCTGATGTGATTTGTTTTTCATATTTAGGGAGATCAGGCTTCAATCATAGGAGGTGTGGTCGATTTCATAAAAGAGTTACACCAAATCTATCAAGTGCTTGATTCCAAGAAACGTAGGAAGAAAAGTCTGAGTCTCAGTCCAAACCCTAGCCCTAAACCTCTTCTACAGTTGGCCACTCCATCATCAGATAGGAGCCCTAGCCCAAGGCTGCTGGAAGGTTTCAAGGAGTTGGGAGCTTGTTGCAATTCACCAGTGGCGGACGTTGAAGCAAAGCTTTCAGGATCAAATGTGGTATTGAGAGTTGTTTGCAAGAGAGCTGGTGGTCAAGTTGGTAAGATTGTCAGTATGTTAGAAAGGCTTTATTTTGATGTACTCCAACTCAACATCAGCAGCATGGAAGACACCGTTTTATATTCCTTTATTGTCAAGGTACTGATCGCATCGTTGTATTGAATCATAATTATCATGCACATCTAGATCGCAAACAGCCTTTTTGGTTGTAAAAATGAGTTGTTCATCGAGTCCGTCAAATTCAGTCATGGAAGTTTTGCTCTAATAATTTTATGTTTGTGAATGGCGAATGCAGATACGGTTGGAGTGTGAGCTGAGTGTGGAGGAACTTGCTCAAGAGATTCAGAAGAGCCTCTACCAAGATGAGCACACCGTTATCAGTAATGGTAGTGACACGATGGAGCTTGCAAACTACTTGTAAAAGATTAGCTAGCTAGCGTGTGGAACTCAATCAGTATGACCTTATTAAAGACATTATTCTCTGGGTTTTATCGACAAGAAGATGGTAAGGAATTATACATATAACGAGAGCCATATGTCTTGTAGTCCCCTAGCTGATCACTTCGCTTATGAAAGACAATGTAGCCATAGCACCAAGCTCAAGTTTTGTAATAAACAAGGATTGTTACATAAACATATTTAGTCATAATCAACCCTGGACGCTCTGGTCTGTCTCTTTCTGTAATAGCAATTATTTAGTTTTTGGTAATAGAATGATCAGGATTAACACAAAGTCGTCACTAACGTTTAAGTTACTCACTAAACATATGAAATTGAACATCTCTATACCGATCTCTTTTAGATATGTGTGACAGATACACTTTAAGCAGATAGTCTCTCATATTAATAGATTTGTGTTTATGAAGAAATATTAAAGAACACACAAAATGTTTATCCAGACTTAGTTCGAAAGCTTAAACATTAACCTCGATGAAAATATTTCACTATGAAAAAGTTCAAGTACGATCTAGACTCACACGTTACACAACCCTACGCATTTGTAATGAACTATATTACTCTAACTCTTTCCTAATTCAACACTTGTCCTCAATCGGGATGGTGCTCCTTCCGATCCTAGCGGCCAATAAAATTATGAATTTAAAGTTCTTATCTACATGAACTACGTAACAAACTTATCGTAGTATTTTTCAAACATTTTTAAGCCAATACTGAGATTTGTGATGGAACTTGGTGATAATCTGCAATAGTTGGAAGTACACGCTGGTTAGATTTCATATGAAGCTTTGACCGACCTAATTAAGCTTCATTTGTTTGACCTATAATCATACCAACCTTAGTAACCATTTGTCATCAACACTTAGAAACAAAATATACCAAATGCTATTACAATATATGAGAACGTTCTAGTCAAAGTCTAAGACAACTTCCAAATAAAGCATTCAAAGAAAAAGAGAGAAAATTTGGGAAGAAGCTGAATAAATTATAACAGAATAAAAATTCAAGTAACAAAAACGAATATTGTTATAGCCATTTGAAAACTAAATTAAAAGCATGGTATTTCTTTTTGATTGAAAAAGCAAGGGTATATTTGTCATTTAAAGTGAAGTCTCGTTGAATAAAAAAGAACCAAATAATTAATTCCGGTTCAATTGGGCTGCTAACTTACGCCGTCGTCACCTCTGCGAATTCATTTTCTCGAAACTCAGATCGGCTAAAAAAAACGCCGTCCGCTCCGATCCGATCGACTCCGACCAGATCATGCGCCGGCACCACCTCCTCTCTCCGATCACAACCATCACCACAACCATGCCTTCCACGTCATCCCAATCCCACAAACCCAAAAAACACCTCATACATCAACCAAACCCTAATCCGACCACCACCTGCAAACACTCATCCTCCGCCACACTCGACATTCTCATCCTCATCCTTGTCCTCTTCTCCGCCTCCTTTTTACTCCTCTCCTACTTCTCATACCTCTTTACATCACTCTCCCTTCTCCTCCCTCCCCTCGATGACTTCGCAGCGATCCTGCAAGACTCGCCGCTCGCATACGCCGCCGCGTTCTTCGTCGTCTTCGTTGCAGTTTTCTTGACGATTGAGTGTTGTTTTGGGAGTAGGAAGAGGAGGTGTGGGAAAGTGGGATGTAAAGGGTTGAAGAATGCTATGGAGTTTGATTTGCAGTTGCAGACGGAGGAGTGTTTGAATGGCAGAGGGAGTGGTAAGGAGAAGGATTTGATTGATAAGTTGCCGTGGAAAGGTGGGAATGAGTTGAATCCGGATTATGAGTGTTTGAGATCTGAGTTGAGGAAGATGGCTCCTGTTAATGGGAGGGCAGTTCTGTTGTTTCGTGATAAATGTGGTTGTGCTGTTGCTAAGCTTGAAGGATGGGGTAGTAAGCGTCGCAGGCGGCACAAGAAGTGAGTGTTTTTTGTTTACTTCTTTTAGTTAATGTATAGGTTCCTCTTTTTCGGCATATGCTGCATTTTGATTGTTTGTTGTTGTTTGGTTGAATTATCTGTGTCCTTGTTCGGTCTTTTCGCATTGTAGTGCGGATGTGTTTTTAAGGTAAGAGTCTGGTCATTTGCAATTCTGAAGTCGTTTTCATGAACTAGTGGCTTAGTGATGGAGGTTTCGGGTTGAATTTCAGCTTAAGTAAGAGATAAAATGCATGTACTGTTCGCGTTGGATATCTATTTTTGGTTGTTTGTAATGTTTCCATAGATTTTTAAAGTGAAGCATGGTTTAGGCACAGTAATCCACGGTCCCTAATTGTTTTTGAGACCTATTTTATGAAGGACGCTAAACAGATGAATATCTTCGTTTCACACCATGTTCAGCTTGTTTGAATTTCCAAAATACAACAAATTGTTCTAAATATTTATGCATGGTTCCTATGGTGCATTTCACTTTGCAGTGTAAACTAAAGAAGCACAGGCTTTATAGCTTCATAGAGTACAAATGAGCTAACAGTCAAGTACCAACCAACTATAAAAGCTGATTTTTAAACAATGCGTATTACTTTGTTCCTTCTGTTGCATCAGGGATTGAATGTATTGCATTCTATAGTAGCATAAATTGATCATACTTATGGGGATGGCTAGAAATGATAGGTCGTGTATGAACTTAGTGTTTGTTCTTCCTTGGAAAATCGTATAAAAACGAATACTAGATTAGCCGGACATGTCTTTATGCTCCTTCATTTATAGACATCGGCAATAAGTGTTGTGAAAACTTGGTATAGTCTGTCCAAGTACTCTCTTTCGGATCCAGGAAACAACTCTCAGAGATCTTTTTTCCTAATAATCTTCATGTTGGTCTTGGCTGTTAGTTGCCTTGATTCTCAGCGTCTTATAACTCAAATTGTACAGAGTGTTTAATGCCTTTTTTACTTTTTATCTGTCTAGATAGAAATAGAAAGTTCATACCCCATTGATTATGCGAAAAAGGTCACACAGTTCCCCTTATTTTTAATGGCTACGATCCATATTTAGCCTCATACAATTATTTGTCACTTTATTGTTTAACCTGCCGTATACTCAAATCTTGCTTTGCTGCGAAACCATTTAAATGCATATTTCTTATATTTGCACAATTTCATGAAGTTGCTAGGTGCTGGTTGACACAAATAATCATATCGCTAGCCACCTTTTGGAAGACTCATAAAAATTCTTCTTTGTTTGCAGAAGCCTTACTCTCAAAGAAGTATAAAAGCTCAAAATGGCAAAAAAAAAGGTATAGAAGCTGAGATCATCACCTTCAGTTTGTGTGTAGTCAATTATCCTCTACACACTAATGGATCTGATTGGTGTTGGGCAAGCAATTAGAATAGTTTGAGAAATATGTAATTCATTGATGGATCTGATTTCTTACAGATAATTTCTTCATATATAGACAACTGAGAATAATATTGTATGTGCATGATGGATAAACATCATCACTATGTACTTCATGTAATCAAAACTTTAATTATTAGAAGTACTTGAATTCCAATTTTATTGGCAAATACTGATGTGAGCAAATGATGTAATACCTTTTTTCAGATTGATGATAACAAATAATTTTAACACAAGTAAATCTGTCATTCAAATAATAACAATCAAACCCTAAAATAATTTATACAGATGGTTTTCACACTAAGGAAGCATCCTAAAACTTTTCCTTTGTTCTTATGTAAGAAGCGTCAAATTGGAGCTGAGATTACATTTGTCGAATGATGAACTATCATTTCATAGTTTGTTTTCCAAAGAAGTTCAGATCCCAGCGGCGCATCCATCCATCTAATAGGTTACTGGATGTGCTCTTTTCAACGGTCAGTGTTGCCCTGGTATTACCAACCAGGTCAGTACTTGATGAAGAGCTTTGTGCATCTGCTGAAACATTGCTGGGATACTTACCTGCACTCTTTGGTTCTAATACAGATTGAGAAACAACATCTTGTCGAGTTGTATGCGTTGAATTGTTTTCTGGAGTTGGATCCTGGTCGGTACTTAATAAAGTGCAAACAGATGTTGCTGTTTCGCTATGGCTTGCTATTGCAGCACATTCCTCCGGCTTGATTGTAGTAGCAGTATCAGATGAATTTGTTTCAGCGCTAGGTGATGTTTCTTTTTCCTCACGACCATGCATCATTTCCATATCTTTCAAGGATTCCATCACTGCTCTCATGAGCATCTACATTAAACAAGTTCAAATTAATGTCAACACGTTAAATGTGATAGGCTATTAACACGACTATAAACACAGGAGTTCAATAAGTGCCTGTTCCTCATCCTCTGCAGTAGTTGGAAAATACGTCACATCATCAAATGCGTACTCCACATACTGATCATCATCTACAGAGGTTGGAACATGAGGGCCATAAGGGTTGCCATTTGCTAATTCAAAGTTTATCATTTGAGACGATGCCTCAGACGAACTGGTTTCACCTCCGTCCTACACGTAAACACTGATGTCAGTAAGATATTTTAGACAGTTCAGGTAAACAAAAACAGAGTCTTGCTATCAGCAGGTTTACCTGCACATCTGAAGATTTATTTCTTGGCGATAATTCTGATGGAACCTGCAAAGTACCACACAAATGTAAGTACAATCACTCAATAATACATATATTGACATCAGCACTGGTCAAAAATCTACTGTGACAAACAAATCTTCCATATGAGAATGTCTCAACAGTTAATGATTTCTTGCTTCTCATGCCAATTCACAAATGGATGCAAGTGATCAAGTGTAGCCAAACTTTCACCTATACATAGTTAACTCGATATTTAAAATGATTGAAGCTACCATCAACTGACCTCCATGCGACTCATAGCTCGTTTGGAACGAAGTTTGCTAATTGCTTCTTCTGTGCTGGTCGTTGTTGCATCTTCTGCTAACGACCGTGAAAACATAGTTACAACATATCCGTCACTTGATTATGGAAATTAAACAAGATTTTGTAGCCATACCTCTTGAAGGGCCACATGATTCACGATCAACGTACCCTAGCCCATGTAATACGTTCCAGCTGTCCTGTATACTCGAAGTCAGTATAATTACATTGAAATATTTGAACTTTTGCAAACCAGAAAATCAGCAAATAACCTTGTCAAAGAAGTCATGTTTTGTATCAACGTATGCTGACCCTTGTTCATCCTCAGGAGGTTGCAAAACGTTGTGGAAAAATATATTAATTGAATCGAAATAAAATTGCGGGCGAGGTGAGTTGTGGTCTCCCTCAAACTTGATGATATTTTTGTCGCCCTGATGACAACGACCAATAATTTGAGAAAAATAAGACGGTTGTGCACAACATACTAGACAAACAGTAAACACAGGTTTTAAACAAGAACGGAGCAGATTATGTGAAATATATTTCATAAGATTAAACAAGACCGAAGCGGATTAAGTGAAACAAATGTTAAGTAGTAGTTCCAAAATACGCATCAAGCGTTTGAAAAGTTATTTAAATAGTGATTGATTTGTTAGTCTAGTTTTTCCACTCAATACTTGAAGTTGGACTTTCGCATAGTAATTAATCACGTTACATGAATTCACAATTTTATTCTTCAGTAATGTAGGCAGTAGAAATGAACAATGGAGAAAGTGCTAACCATATATGCTTCAAATATACGATCTGAGTGGTGTGGATTGATAAAGTCATCGTCAATTGCATGTCCCAACAAAACTGGGACAAAACAAGACTTTGCTACCTGTTCGACCAGAATCCAAAACTAAATAAGTCTCAAATATTGACGAGAACATAATGTATCACGATAAAATGAGAAACCTTGATGGGATTGAGATCCATTATGTCGAATTTTGCCTTCTTCACAATGGATTTTCTCATGAACTGGATTGCAAATTTGACCTAGTACACCAGGAAGCCCAACAATGAAACACGTATGTTAAGAAAAAACTGACGCAATAACAGTTCACAGCCTTACCGTGAACTTTGGTAAGCGAATCTTGTATGTGTCTACAAGTTCCATCATGAGGTCAACCAAGTCTGAGAAAGGACTATCAAGAACCATCCCAGCAATAGAAGGGTCTTCTGCTCCGTACATTAGACTGCAAATAAATTCCATCAACTATAAATTGTCGAGCAAAAAGTCTCAGAGTGAAATCATGAGGTGTCATAACTGAATAAAATGAAAGCACAAACCTAGTGACAGCACCCATTGAACGACCCCAAAGTCCAATCATGGATACATTTCCGTTGCTCCTCAAATAATCAACAACCGCTTTTAAATCATCCTTCTGAAATATGCAAAAAGATAATAATTGAAGTACAGACTGGCAATCAGGTACATAATGAGTAAAACGAGTTGCTAAACTGGCCCGTATTAATCAAAAGATCCGTCAACCAGGCCTTCTGTCAAAAGATGATTTTTTGACATAAAATTCAGCACTTACTTCATTCCATCCTAAAGTTACATGCTCTCCGCCAGAAAGCCCTGATCCCGAAAAATCAAGAGTGAAAACAGTAATATTTGATGGCAACAATATAATAGCAGCTTCACTGGCATCAGCCCTACATCCACTATAAAATCAAGAAACCGCAATGTCAGAATAAATACATCACAGATTTTCATGTCAGGACACTAACAATTCATAATGTTGGAAAGGCTAAGAATATATGTACTGGCTTCAACTACTGCACTACATTCAAATGCTAGAATCACTTAAAAGTATGTCATATTACTTCATATTGATATTTTTTAGATGATCCGAGGGGGGAGCTCTACGTACATGGTTTTCAACCAAGAATCAATGACATCATCTCATGCAATACTTTACAATAAACTGATATGAGAGTCCAGAAGCAAAGTTTTCTTGAAAGTCAACCTGTTACCATGGCAGTAAATTACACATGGAAGAGGCTTTTCATTAGGAGAAACAATTGGCAAATAATGACTGCACTGAAGTACATCTCCACGGCTATTTTTGATCTGGATTATAAGCAAAATAAATTCAATAAATACACACAAAAAATATAGGTTGCTTTCAGCACTGAAACTGAAATACACATATTCAAGAAATCTCATTTAGCCACTGGAAGTATTTTACTTCATAAAACAAACCTCAATATCTTTCCGCTGAAACCATTTTCCTTTCAGCATGAACTCTTCTTCCAACAAGTCGTTTTTCGGGTCATATTCAGCTCTGAAATAAAAATTCATTACACATCAACTTCAAATTATCAAGTACAGGAGCTACATAACTGAATCCATCATATATAGGCTAAGCAAAAGTCCTCTTCAACTGTATCATTAACTATCTAAAAATTCAAGTAACCTAAAGTAAGAACTTCTAAAAGGGTACTAGAAAAAATTAAGAATCTGAATCAAATAAGCCAAAGAATCAAACTTTCCATCGATCCAATCAAAACCCTAATTCAATAACTCCTTAAAATTCCCTAATTCAACAAATCGAATCAAATTAAGCATTGAAATCGAATAAAGGTGAGACCTTGGGGGACGTATGATGAAGTTAACAAGCTGCTCCATCTGGGTAGAAATCGAATAGAAATCAGATGGGATGATCACGAGCGTGTGTGATCTGATTGTGTGCTTTGGGCCGCTTGAATGTCGCCAATTTCGGTTTCGTGGAAAAGTGAGCTACTTAATATGATACCAAACTTTCACTCTTTAAATTTAATCTGACAACAGAAGAAAGGAAGGAGATACGAACAAGGTACAAATTGGCCTCTTCTTTCTATTCAACCATTCCAAAATATTGTTCAATTGAATTCAATTTAATATAAGTATTATACTGATTAATCTCTTACGGTCGATATATAAGTATTATACTGATTAATCTCTTACGGTCGATATTAGGAGACACTATTTTTTAGGGTTGCAATAAAATATTCAGGCTGTTAATGATATAGATTATTCATATAATATTTATTAAAGTATCATTAATCAGCCATCAAAATCATGCATTAAAGTTAAATAAAAGATATAGGATCAAGAAGACCGATAATTTTTTATCATACAGAAAGACATAACTCAACTGTTGATTCGTTAATCCAACTATGATATTAAGGTCGGTTTCAGTTGAGTTTAGCAGTTTGATTTGTAAAACACATGTATGTTTGAATTTGACGATTATTTTTAGTTTAAATCTCAAAATTATGTCTTAGACATAAAAATACAATGAGGGATAAATTTGATAAATTCTCGATGATTGCCCCCAAAAAGTTTTGGGCAAAATTTCTTGCAAATAGGATAGGGTATAATGTGATCTATAAGCATAGACAATCGATGCTTGCGATATTATTTCTGTCGCTCTACCTGATCTAGAATTAAATGTACTTGTACGTAAATCACAAACAATTTTCACTGTGCTAACTTCCTAAAAGAACATATTCTAGAACATTTTTCACCACTCTAATGCATATAAATGTCAAGAAATCACCGCTATATTTCCTTCTCTCAAAGAAGGATCCTCATTTTCAAAACATAGAAACCTAAAAATTGTAAAAAAATCACAAAAAAAATATTTCCACATTGGAGATTACCTTGACTATCACAACCGTAAGAGCTTCTTATAATCCAACTTCAGTGAGACGTATTTTACAAAATTGTTACACGAGTTGGTTCACTAATACCCTTGACCTAGCAAATTCGGTCAGTATTGGTCGATTGTGTTCCCAAAATATATGTATGAGAGGTATGTACACTCACTTAGTCTGCAAACCGCGAATTTGTAAGACCTGTAATCTTAAAATGAGAGTTAATGATTAAATTTGTCTTCAGATAAAGATGAGGTGAAAATGTATAGGAATGATGAGGAAATTGTAAGACCTGTAATCTTATGGGGTATGTTAGAAAGCAAGGATTTCTCAGAAACCAAGAAGAGGAATGCTTTAGCGTGAGGTTTTAGAAATTATGGTAGATCGAAAGATATGATCCTCGGCCTCTGACCTGAAATTTTAGCATCATGACATGCTTTAAGAGAGCAAAATATGTAGATTAGTACTATGAGTAGTTAGTGGGTGTAATTAGTGGGGAGATTAGGCAAAACAGTATTGCATTATGATCATATAATATCTCACATTCATCTCAATTCTGAATTAATGATGTCAGTTTAAAGGATTAGTTTTATACTTTTATGTAACTGTCTACAAAAGTAATCGTTATATATTAATTATTCTACTTGACTAATATTAGATATGATCCTTATAAATAAATCTCGATCAAAGCGCTATTAAGGCGTCATGGCTAAAGAATCTTAGGGTTCAAGATTGTTGTCGTAGTGCAGGGATCAATAAATGTGAAGTTGAGTGGCACTTAATCCTCTGCTGTTGGAACCACTTATGCCTGTTCTATACCTACCCAATTAGAAACAACACAACACAATTAACACAAACTCAAATACAATAGTGGTTGCTTGCTTCATGTGTCCATAGTGCAGATATATACTCAGGCGTGCGTGCAAGCAACCAAACAAATGCCATATTTGCGGCTCAAAAAGCTCATTCTTCATGTCCCACATTTGCACCACAAATGGAATGTAAGCAAGCAAGCAGCTTGTGGGGACTTCATGTCTTGTGGCTTTACAAGGGACCATCATGTATCCCAGAAGTCGGGACATAGTCTGCCTGATGATGTTCCATAGTTGACGTGGCCGAATGTCTAGGGGGCACCCTCAGGGTTTCATCTCCATCGACTTCTTTTTTGGCTGATGACCGAGTTGCGACACTAGAGAGACATTTGGATAATATGATTATGCTTCTCGAATCGTACGTTCTCAGAATTCGATATAGTGAACAACAATTTATTGCCAATTCTATAACGTATTTTTATTCTAAAAACTCATGCATGTGTAATAGGGGATATCTCACGTGGATCCATCTATTTTGGTGGGTCAATGAAACCTAATTTGCATCCGTTGATTGCATTTCATCAATGACTGAGATTGCACTAGATCATTACATTTGTCATGTGCATGTCACAAGCAAAATATGTGCAACTCACATGTTTCATTAATGTGTTGACACAATCTGATGCGTTGATAAAATACAAACAACGAATGCAAAGTCGGTTTTACGAATCTATCAAAATAGATGAATCAATGAGTAAATCTCTTTATAATAGTCATCATCTAAAGACAGTAATTAGGATGTGTTTCCTGATGTTAATTATATTCATGATGATAAAAACCAAACATGTTCGTCCATATGCCCTTGCTAAGGATACTAGTTTAGTAGAGAGACAAAATGAAGGCTTGAGGGCGTGTTGGGTGCGCATGCAACAAACAAGCAACAAGTTAGCAAATGCGGTGGCCTTAGACACTCATCATCATAGCTAATCAAAGTTCTCAATTACTATTCCATTCCAAGCACACCAATGAGACCCAAAGTTGCACTCCATTGAATCACCATAACTCCATCTTTCATCACAAGCTTGTCCCTAAGTATCAAGAGCACTTACTGTGTCCATCACATGGTCATGACCTTAATGTCGAAAAGTTCATGAGTATTAAAATGCAGTTAGAATGATTAGAAGTGATGACGTACCTGTCACATTTTAAATCTAGACCGACACATGATCAAGAATACTACTACCCTAGTAGTAATTTGCAACTTTACTCATCATGCTAATGTTATATGAGATGGCTTTACTAACCACAGCATTCAAAATAAAATGATATTGTAAGCACAAAAATAGGCAAACCAAGCTTCCACAACAACATGATTGCCGCCAGTAGCAAATTCGAATCATCTGACACCAAAACGTTGTCATTTGGTATGTAAACTACAATCCTGAATTATTCATCTGTATAATGTTCAGTCCTGTCATATGGAACGCTGTGTACAATCACTTACAATAAATTCAAAACTATCAATTTTAAAACAAATTGTGATGACTAAACCCTCTACAAAATTATACTGTTTTAACTCGCTCGCATTCAAAAAAATGACATTACGGCGCGTGATCAAAACCTAAAAACGAAATCCGATTTTGTGACTAGAGATCTCCCAGAAAATTGTACCCTCATTCCCCAACTCCATCATTGATAAAAACCCTAAGCATTTTCAGCTGTAGCTTCTTGCCATCATTACTACACTCCAGGCTGCCTCATTTCCACACTATAAATTCCCACACATCCCAAACCCTGTACCAAACCATCCTTTATTCAGCTCTGTTATTCCAAATGGCTGCATCCGGTTTCGAAGGCTTCGAAAAACGCTTAGAGCTTCACTTTACCGCAACTGAACCCAACAAAACCCTACGCAACTTAAACTTCAACCTTCTCCAACACATTCTCACACAAGTCCAATGCACAATCGTATCCGCCCTCGGAAACAACTTCTTCGACGCATACGTCCTTTCCGAATCAAGCCTTTTCATCTATCCAACCAAACTCATAATCAAAACATGTGGCACAACACAACTCCTCAAATCACTACCTCTTTTCATCCTCCACGCTGTCCAACTCGGATTACAAATCCAAACATGCATGTACACCAGAGGCACCTTCATCTTCCCAAAGTCACAACCTTTTCCTTATACCCAGTTCAAAGATGAAGTCTTTGTTATAAAGCAGAGCCTCCCTGACTCCCTCTGTTTCAGAAAAGCTTCCATCATGCCGTCTAGTGTTCCCTCTCATTCATGGCACGTCTTTGCCGCCAGCAGGGAGCAAGATGGTTGTGATGATCACTCTGCTCTGTTCACGGTTGAAGTGTGTATGACTGAGTTGGATGTAATTCTAGCGAAGAAGTTTTTCCAGAAACCGGGAGGTCATTTCTCCGGCGACTTGTCGGGAAAGTATATGACGGAGAATTCAGGGATTCGAGAAATCAATGAGAAAGCTTTGATATGTGATTTTGGATTCGACCCATGTGGATACTCGATGAACAGCGTGTTGGGTGATCGCTATTCGACGATTCATGTAACCCCGGAAGAGGGATTCAGCTACGCGAGCTTCGAGTGTGTCGGATCGGTCAACGGAGATTTGGAAGATTTGACTGAAGTGTTGACCAGAGCTGTCATGGTGTTTGGACCAGCGACTGTGTCTGTTTCGACGACTTCGGTGGAGAATAAAGTTTGGAAGAGTGTTGCAGTGGCGATGGGGTCGTTGGGGTTGAAGTGCAGGAGCTGCGCGGTGGATGAGTTTCCGGCGGCGGGGACGGTTGTGTATCAGACGTTTACTAAAGTTAGCAAAAAGTCAGAATGTTGACTTCGAGACTTTGATCTTGGATTAGACAGTAATGACGTGGCGGATGTTTGTACTTTGTAATAGATGGAATGTGAATGATGGATAGATTTTGAAGTGGAAAAATGGTGGATATTTTTTTTACAATAATGTTGTAGATTAACCTTATTTTTATTTTCAAAAAATCTAAATATTTGACATAATTAAGTAAAATATATGACACTATGAAGTAGAATATACGACATAACTAAAATTTTATAAAATACGACATAACGAATGGATAAATGAATTAACATGCATGGAATAAACTTGCCAAGGGATGTTCAAGTATTGCTAGTATCACTGAAAATACTTGACTCACATCAAATTTACTGAACATGATGAAATTGCAATCTCTTATTACATACATAAATATGTACTGAACATGGTTCACTTGCACCAGAAACCTCAACTAATCGGAGTCCGCAAACAAAGTCAAAATGAACAACAAACCTGAGTCAGATTCAGCTAGGCAGAATATAATGATAATGAAAAAAGTCAAATAATTAATCAAGAATTAAAATGTCGCAAATCAAATGAAAGTTATGTTCTTTAACTAAGAAACTGTTGCTAAGCCACACCTTCAAAGTGATAAATGGAAAAGAAACAATTTGGCTTGATTTAATAAACAAACTTTATTAGTTAGGTGAACAGAGGGTTTAGGGTTCACAGATCGAATAACCTCTGAAGCTTGTTTCTTCAACATATAATACAGATATGAGATATATGCTTCTACACAGAAAAACTAAACACAGAAATGCAGGCCATGGCATGCTGCAACTGAGTCCTGACACAACAACACGAATCCTTTCCCCACGTTTGCCATATAAATCACTATCTTAAAATTTGTCCTTTTCACTTAATTAACCATCCGAATGAACCAATCATACTACTTCACATCACTGCCACAAAATTTCAATCTAAAGTTCAAAGTGTGTACACAAAGTCTCAAGCATAAAAGACATGAACCTCAATACATAGTCTTACGAATTCATATCCTCAATGAACATAAAAAGATCAAAGAAGTAACAGCAAAACAAAGCAAACCTTATAAACGCTTTTGGAAAGAAACATGCAACAATAAATATCCTGCAAACCAGCAACAGGCACAGCCTTAACAACCCTGCAACTGCTTCCTCCAATTTAGTGTCCAATCACAAGTTAGAACACGATCAAATTGACCAACTTTAAGTGAATTCACACAAGAATACACAGTAAAAACATCCTCGTATGTATTGTGGTGGGGTAATTAACTAGCATACTCATACATGTGCACTGGACTGTCAAAACGAGATAGTTTGTTAGTGACCAGATTATATTAAACACAAAATTAGAATCTCCGCAAATTTGACAAAAATGAAGAGAATGGAACTATGCACACTTCGAAAGTTTTGCAGAATGAAAATTCTTTATCACATAATCATTTTACCGGTTTTCAAACATGTAAAACTACAAATCCGATGTTTTTCAATCAAATTCGTAGTTGTCAGATGACACATTTAGCTGCAACTGACCTTAATTTACATTATTTTGTGTTTCCTAATCAAATTCGTAGAGGAAAGTCAGATGAATGTATCAATCAAATGAGTCAAAAACACCTAAACGTTCCACTTACAAAGGGATGAACTGGAAACGAGATTAATAAAATTCTATCGCAAGCTGCTTACTTGGTTCGCCTCCCTTAATAAAATCCGATGTCCACTTTTAAAGAAACGAAATCTTATTAGAAAATTTCTGAATGTATTCAGATGAAAAAAGAGTTTGCAAAGCAGTAAGATTGGAGTTATGAAAAAATCAATACATGTAACAATTGTTGATCAATGCCTCTGAAATTCATATAATTGGTTGGATCTGTATGTCTGAAAACATATCAACTTTACTGAGATAAGAAGATAGTTGTGGGCTTGTGGGGGATAGCAATCACATGGATTTCCCTATGAAAATTTGTTATCAGGAATTCTTCTTGAGAAATTTCACGCAGTACACACATTAGTGTCGATAAATTCAGCTAAACATGTAAGGGAAATGGGACCTAAATATCCATACGACGGAGAGTAATGCTCCATTTTCTTCATTGAAAATAAGATTGTCACAAAATATTACAAAAAAGATAGAATACAAAAGTATTCCCCCAACGTTACATGAGAAAACAGTTTTCCCACTTATTTCCATTTCATTCCTTCAACCAAAATATCAATACTGGACGAGTGTACAAGTGCTAATAACACTAGATCTTGTAAATAACCTCTAGCGAGAGTTCAGTAAAAATTACCTAACCCAACATCAAAGTTTGTCTTTCAGTTTTGCTTAGTTTCAGACTCTTGATTTCTCCAAGGATTCAAAGCTTCTCTATATGCTTGAGCTTCCGGTGAATTTTCCCATGCTCTTTTTTCCGCCTCCAACACAGTCACTTTGTCATCTGCGACAAATAACATAATATCATTAGCAAAATGACATCATACAAACACAAATTCACCCGAAGTCTCCAATCTCCAACGTCAAACAAAATTCATATTTCATAGTGCATAAAAAACAGATAGCATAAAAAAAGCCACATAAAATGACTCAGATTATCAAAATTAGTAAGTAACAATTCCTAACTCACATTTAACTTTCAATAGCACATTGTTTGAATTGAACAGGTTTAGTTTCAAAACTACTTGTTGTTTGACAGGATCTAAACCCTAAAAATTTCCAATGTCAAAACTCAACATCACTGAAGTCAAATCAGGGGGTTAGGGTTACATACAATCAATCCTGAAAAAGAAGAAAAGATTCATAAAAGGGAATGCAAATGGATGATTAATCAATTAATTGAAAAAATGGAGTAAATGTGAGGAGGATGAGGTATTTACAGAAACCGGTTTTGACCATGAAAAACTCCATGGAACCTCCAATAAGCCGACACTAGCGATATTTTCAAATACCAGTCCAGAAACTTCATCCTTCTTCGCCTTCTCTCCTTCGCAACCTGCCTACAAGACTTAGGTAGTAATTGATATAGATTCAATGAGTAATGATATAGTTATATTGAAAATGTATTTTATTGTTATCAGGAGGGCATTTGGTCTAGTGGTATGATTCTCGCTTAGGGTGCGAGAGGTCCCGAGTTCAATTCTCGGAATGCCCCATTTTGGTGTGGGAACCCAAGTATGCTACTCCCTCCGTCTCAATATAATTGTCCCATTTTTTTTTTAGATGTTTCAAATTAATTGTCCACTTATTACATTAGCAAACTATTTGATAAGAAAAATCCCAATTTACCCTTACATATCTCATTAATTACAACTTTCATTTAAGCATTTAATCATGTCATTTATTGATGTTTCCGCATACCAAAGTAAAAATGGGTATATTTCAATGCACGTTTTGATTATTTGACAAGATTAATGATGATTTTTGAACTAATTTAATGCGCATTGAATAAAGGTATATATGGATGAAAACATTTTGTCTTAATATGTGTGAAATCTCAAGTGGGACAATTATTTTGAAACAGACATAATAGTATTTATTTTCTTAGGGTTGGGTTATTGCCATGGTGATCCGTCGAATCAACACTATCTGTTGTTCGCTATGCAGACCGTACTTGATGATGCAAATTTCTGCTCGGCTTTCATAATTTTATAAGTTCTGTGTTTGAGAATATCTAATGGAACACATACTGAAAGTTGTTACATAATCTGCATTTCTAGTCTTAGCGGAGGGGGTCAGATTAGATCATCCGAGTTGTCCTCATTTGACTCCATTATATATAATCTTATTACAAGTATTTTGTCATATTCATGCTTTTGAGTTTA
Source organism: Sedum album (assembly GCA_006409495.1). Classification (NCBI taxonomy): domain Eukaryota; kingdom Viridiplantae; phylum Streptophyta; class Magnoliopsida; order Saxifragales; family Crassulaceae; genus Sedum; species Sedum album. The sequence continues at coordinate 111,820 of QZGG01000253.1, forward strand.
TAAACCCATTAAGATACACAGCTTACTAACTTGGTCGTCCTTTTGATAATTTTTAAGGTTTTTTTTCACTAAAAAAATTGTGGGTGATTACGATGTTCCAACTTACTCTTGACCTTTGCATCTTGCCAATGGGTTATGATATAGAGAAATGACATGGTAATGTTTCAAAGCATTAAAAATGACTCAGTCGGATTGACGGTGAACAACTGCAGAGACCTTATTTATCGTTCTTCTACACTCATCTGCACAAAAAAACCATTTTGCTAGAAGAGCTTCTTCGGTTGTTCTGATCATGGGGAAGCTGTGTTGTTCAGACGATGACGGTCCGGATTTTACTGGTTTGTTGATTGTTGCAGTAATTGCTCTTTTCCTCTTTATGCTTTGCACCCCACCTCGTCAACAACAACAAGGTGTGTATGCAGTTTATCGACGCAGATATTGACCCCTCTTCCTTATGCACACCTTGCATCTTTTTCGTAAGTCTTTTTTCTTCGTGTTCTTGTTATCACTTGCTGCTATCGATCAAATTTGCGCGGAAGCATTTTCCTTCTCGCTGCCTATCCATGATTTTGTTGTTTACTTCCTGTAACAGATTTCAATAGTATGTATTCAATCTCAAACCCATGATTACTTGAGGTATAAAATGTTACACACATATTAGTTTCAGCATATATACTAAAATCTATGCACACAACATGATCACTCAGTAAGGCTGTATTGAAACACTTTACTGAGGTATCCATAGATGATAGAAAGGAGAGACACAAAGAGCTTCCCATCCTAAGTTATCCTTCCCGGTGCACGTTCATCCTTGCTCGATCTGCTTGAACTAATGGCTGTTTTTGAATTTCTCCTTTTTATCTTGGATGGTCACATTTCTGCAAAAACTTTCATGCCCGATGAATGAAATCTCCGTTGGCCAAATGAGGATGTCTGTTACCATTTACATATACTAAGTTAATGATTATTATAAACACCAAGAAAATAAAATCTATAATGACTGTGTTTCACTAGCTCCAGATGCAAGGGTAAGTGCAGCTGCATATGATGGTGATGATGGCTTCAGTTTCGCGCAGCTTACTTGAAAAACTTGTTCAGTTTTTACATATATTTTGACGTTCTGCCCATAATAACATGTGCAAAGGAAAAGAGAGTGGTTTAACTTCTTGAAACAATTTGCGTTTGATTTGTGATGCATTACACAATAAATTCTCTGATTTTTTATGGAATTCTTTAAAAAAAAGGACAAGCCAGCAGATTTATTTTGAATTATCCAAAAAGACTGAAATTGTGGACAATCTTAATACCAACAACAAAAACGACATTGTGGAGTGGGTTAACGTTAAATAGGTTGCAAATTTTATAAATAAAAATCTTTTTTGATGACAGTGGGATTTGAACCCACGCCCTTTCGGACCAGAACCTTAATCTGGCGCCTTAGACCAACTCGGCCATGTCATCTTGTTGCTAATGATCCAATAATTATCATTTTTACTTTTCATGGTAGACGGAACTCGCTAACTAGTTAGCAAAACAACGAAACAAGTAGCTAAACCTAAGATAAATTCAGGAGCTAGCGTGACGAAGATTCTTGTACAAAGCGAAGATGGAGAGATGGCAAGCTAGCTGCTAATGATAAGGCAATTGAGCCTCCGACATGCTGACGGAATGTGTCATATGTTGGACATATTTTACCCTATTTCACCTTTGGATTTCATTCAAGTCCTATGTATGCAACTCTTCCAGCTGCTCCAGTAGCTGATGCCACTATCCCAAACCCAATTGCATGAAAAGATAGGTCACTTCAAAGTAGTCGATCGTAAGCAATAACAGATTCAAAACTATGCCATTCGATAATTAATATAAAACAGTATTGTGAACACGAATTAATGTCAATGGTTTCTTACCACATCGAAGTAAGCAAAAGCGAGTAAGGTGGCTGAGTAAGCTGGCTTGCAAGATCAAAACTACAAATAAAATAGAGAGAAAGTGTTTAATGGAGAGATTGCAATGAATGGGGAAGGACTTTTGTTGCATGTGAATATTTATAACAAGTGTAGCACTCAATCCAAACAAAACATATAATTCTAGAATTCTAATATGAATATCTGTAAACATAATTGGTTGTGAAAGTGATTTGTGCCGTCTCAAATATATATTTTATTTCCTAATTTTAAATAAATTAAATAATTTTTAATTTTTTTAATTAAATTAGGCGGTTGAATTTGAAAAATGTAAGGGTGGTTGAGAATGACGGTTAATAGTACCACTAGAATACAACGGACAAGATTATGTCCATCAATTTCACAAAAAATTGATGACCTTTCTCGAACGCATTCCTTAAAATAATTATATTTCGAATTAGATTCTCTTAAACCTAAAGTCAATGAACGACTTTTCGTTTTCGGAAGGCCTAACTCAATTTTTCGATAGGTCGATTTTTTTACTCATTTAAATTCAGATTTTATATTTTATAGTTTGACCAGCCCAACTCATTAGACATCCCGACATCACTCCTATAACTTCTATAATGTTACTAAACAAAGTTTTACTCAATGATAAAAGTATTTCATATATTCAAATAAACACAAAGAGATGAATTAAAGCTTTCTCTTTGAAAGCCCTAATTCACTTCCTGAAAATACACAAAAAAAACAGATCAAAGAAATCTATTTTCTGGCGGGAATTTATAATTACTTTAATCCGAAACTCTTCATTAATTCATTTATATTTAATAAAAAATAAATACTCACAATTTCTTCTCTCACTCTTCGAATCGCTTTTCCGAAGACTAACGCAACGCCTCTTCTCCGAAACCCTAAGCGTTTTCCCGACCATGGCCAGATCCGCCAAGCCTCAGTCCTCTGACGAACCGACCACCGAAGACTCCAATTCCGCCGGAGATGTTCCGATTGAAGATGAGGAGGAGCTCCGTGCAGTTGAAAGGACCGCTGAGTCCGAAGAAGAGGAAGATGCGAAGGGAGACGATGCTGCCGTTCCAGAGGATGATGACGATGAGGTAGATTCGTAGTTCGTTTTTGAGTTTGAATTCGGATCTCATTTTGCTGCTATTTTTAGTTTCTACTTACTTTTGTTCAGTTTTTGTTGTATAAATTGTGGTGTGTGTGTGTGTGTATGCGTAGGGTGATAATACTAATGAAATAAGTAAACGAGAGAAGGCGAGGTTGAAGCAAATGGAGGCGATGAAAAGGAAAAAGATTCAGGAGATCCTGGATAACCAGAATGCATCGATTGACGCGGATATGGTATGTGTTTTATCTTCTTTTGAAAATGCTGTACATAATGACTGGCTGTGATACTAATGGTGATACTATGTTATGTTAGAACAATAAAGGGAAGGGGAGATTAAAGTATCTTCTTCAGCAAACTGAGATATTTGCACATTTCGCTAAAAGTGGCCAGTCTGCTCCTCAGAAGAAGGCAAAGGGGAGGTAAAGTTCGTATTTATTTAGAAAACATTATCATTGTTGCCTATGAACTTGGTCACTTAGATATTTATGGAATAACCATCGTCATTTTGATCAATTCTAAATGTCGGTGAACTGTTAATGTTTGATTTGTTGCTTAATTTTTTTGCATGCAATGTCAAAAACAATTTATCTCTCATCTTGTAAATACATTTTATTACTCATAACAGAATCCTTGTTCAATTCTATACAGAGGACGACATGCATCAAAAATCACTGAAGAGGAGGAGGATGAAGTTTATCTCAAAGAAGAAGAGGATGGTTTATCAGGAGCTGGGGGTACACGTCTGATGACACAGCCATCGTGTAAGCTTTTTTTTTGCATTTGGAATTGTCAAGATTAGTTTTTCAACTTTTGAAGTATATGATGTAGATGACTAATATCAATTAGCGCTGGGGAGTTGAGTATTGGATTATGATTATGATAAGGCTTATTGATTGTTTATCTATTGCTGATTTCATCTTATGTTATTTTTCATAAGCGCAGGTATACAAGGAAAGATGAGGGACTACCAACTTGCTGGATTAAATTGGCTCATAAGACTTTATGAGAATGGTATTAATGGAATTCTGGCAGATGAAATGGTAATAGCCATCGAGTGCTTATCATATTGAAAATTGGGTTCTGCACTGGCTGCTTGTTTGATTTAATAACTTACTATCGATTTACTTTAGTACAGTTTCATATGCAACATTCCCTTAACTACTGCATTTCACACGGCACAGGGCCTTGGTAAAACTTTGCAAACCATCTCCTTATTGGGTTACTTACACGAATTTAGAGGTATAACTGGCCCACACATGGTTGTTTCTCCAAAATCCACACTTGGAAATTGGATGAATGAGATTAAGCGATTCTGCCCCACTTTACGTGCTATTAAGTTTCTGGGGAATCCTGAAGAAAGGGTGAGCTATTGACTCTTAAAGATATTGTTGTTGCTGTCCTTGGTTTCATGATGCTGAGTATGTCTTTTAACTGTTCTGCAGAGACATATTCGTGAAAACTTGTTGGTTCCAGGGAATTTTGATGTATGCGTTACAAGTTTTGAAATGGCCATAAAAGAGAAAACTGCACTGCGCCGGTTTAGTTGGCGCTATATCATTATAGACGAGGCCCATAGAATCAAGAATGAGAATTCCCTTCTTTCAAAAACGATGCGACTATTTAGCACCAATTACCGTCTTTTAATTACTGGAACACCATTACAGGTATTTAAGCATATTGAATATTTTCATTAACTAAGTACGTATACACCTATTGTATGTGGCTCAAGCTTTTAGGCCACATCCTTGTTACCTGAGTGAGACCGATATAAGCATATTTTATATCTTTTGCACTATCATCTTTCAAAACTGCTTGCCGAAAATTTTCTTTTTGCAGAACAACCTGCATGAACTTTGGTCTTTGCTAAATTTCTTACTGCCTGAGATCTTTAGCTCAGCCGAAACTTTTGATGAATGGTTTCAAATTTCTGGGGAAAATGATCAGCAAGAGGTCGTTCAACAATTACATAAGGTTAGCCACTTAATATTATTATTGCTTTTAAGTTTTAACTAATGTTTTCACTGGTTTCGTTCATAAATTTCTTATAAATTTTCTTGTAGGTGCTTCGGCCATTTCTTCTGCGAAGGCTGAAGTCAGATGTTGAGAAGGGACTGCCTCCTAAAAAAGAGACAATACTTAAAGTGGGTATGTCTCAAATGCAAAAACAGTACTACAAAGCATTGTTGCAGAAAGATCTTGATGTTGTGAACGCTGGTGGAGAACGCAAGCGCCTTTTGAATATAGCTATGCAGCTACGTAAGTGCTGCAATCATCCGTATCTTTTCCAAGGTGCTGAGCCGGGTCCACCTTATACCACAGGCGACCATCTTGTTACGAATGCTGGTAGGTTAAATTTCCTGCATGATTATGACTCTTTTTCCCGAGTGACTTATAATTTTATGCTTTTTATTTCAGGTAAGATGGTTCTTTTGGACAAGTTGCTTCCAAAACTGAAAGACCGTGACTCTAGAGTTCTAATATTTTCTCAGGTAACCCAATGATTTTGATTGTTTTCATTAGTAGCTGAGTGCTGCCCTAACCCATTATTTCTCTTTTAATTCTAGCTTGGAAAACAGAGCACTAATTCCTAATTACTTTTACTTACTGTTATACTTCAGATGACAAGGCTGCTAGACATTCTTGAAGATTATTTAATGTATAGGGGATACCAATATTGCCGCATAGATGGTAATACTGGCGGAGATGACCGTGATGCTTATATTGAAGCTTTTAACAAGCCAGGAAGCGAGAAATTTGTGTTTTTGCTTTCAACTAGAGCCGGAGGCCTTGGTATTAATCTTGCCACTGCAGATGTTGTCATACTTTACGACAGTGATTGGTGAGGACCAGGTTTTAACATAGTTAAGCTGTAAATATGTTTGTGCCAGTCTAAGAGATGAGATTTGCAGGAATCCACAAGTAGATCTTCAAGCCCAGGATCGTGCTCACAGGATTGGTCAAAAGAAAGAAGTTCAAGTGTTCCGTTTCTGCACTGAGGTACTGCACAATCATTAAGACAGAGTTGTTGGATGAATTTCAAATGATTATTAAGAAATAATATACCAACATCCAATTTATATGATTAATGACTTAAATGTTGTTCCTTTTTAGTATACCATCGAAGAAAAGGTTATCGAACGGGCATACAAAAAGCTTGCCTTGGATGCTTTGGTCATTCAGCAGGGAAGGCTAGCTGAACAGAAAAGTAAGCAGTTTATCAAGTGCAAATGCGAATTTTTTTATTGTAGCAAGTTTTTGGTGTTTACTTCTCTTCTTGCAGCTGTTAACAAGGATGAGCTGCTTCAAATGGTGAGATTTGGAGCTGAAATGGTATTTAGTTCCAAGGATAGTACAATCACCGATGAGGACATCGATAGAATCATTGCAAAAGGAGAAGAAGCCACTGCTGAACTTGATGCAAAGATGAAGAAATTTACTGAAGATGCCATCAAATTTAAGATGGATGAAAGTATGCACTTTTATGTATAAGAATCTGCTTGCTTAAGCTGTGGTGATGCCTTTTCGAATAGTGGTCAATTAAAAAGCTAAATTTCATTATCCATTTTCATTTTGCAGCTGCCGAGTTGTATGATTTTGATGATAATAAGGTATCAAATATTGATTTCACAAACTTGTCATTTCTGTATAAAGTTTTCATTACATTAGTGTTGATGTACCTTTATGAATATATTTTCCAGGATGAGAATAAAGTTGATTTCAAGAAGATTGTTAGTGAAAACTGGGCTGAACCATCACGACGAGAAAGGAGGCGAAAGTATGTAAACATCATACTTATTGTTATTCTTATTGTGTTGCGTGCTTCCTTGTATCTGATTTTGGTTATCATGCTCTCTAGTTACTCGGAATCTGAATATTTCAAGCAAACCATGCGCCCCAATGGCCCATCAAAACCCAAGGACCCTCGCATCCCACGCATGCCTCAGCTGTAAGTGTTTTATATTATAATATTTTGTTTCCGTCATAATATACACTCATATCCTCACTGGTTGCATTTTCAGGCACGATTTCCAGTTCTTTAATACAAAGAGAATTAGTGATCTCTATGAGAAAGAGGTTAAACACCTCATGGTCAGTGTCTCTCTTTTTCTGGGACCATTCTCCCAAATAATGATGTGTGCTGTCTGTGTTCATGTAATTACAACCACGTTTCCTTTTTGTAGCAAGCCCATCAAAAGAATCAGATGAAAGATGATGTGGACGAGCCTGAAGGTACTTGTTCTGTAGCAGTTATTGATAACCCAATGCATTCGTTACTTATTGTTAAGGTGATGATGTGAAGCGTACTTGGACCCACGCTATGTACTTTCTTGAAAATTTGGGTATATGTGCCTTTTGTAGTATTTTCTTATGAACTTCTGTCTTGAAAATAGAGTTGGGGGATGCTTTAACAGCAGAGGAGCTGGAAGAAAAGGAACAACTTTTGCAGCAGGCTAGTGATTGGTCTATGAGAGTTGTATTTTTTGCTTGTATTAATTAGTATTACTTAACCTCCTCTGCTGGTTTCTGTTCAGGGATTTCAATCATGGAGCAGGAGGGATTTTAATGCCTTCATCAGGGCTTGTGAGAAGTATGGTAGGAAAGATCTGAAAAGCATTGCCTCGGAAGTAGAAGGTAAAACTGAGGATGAAGTTGAAAGGTATGCAAAGGTTTTCAACGAGAGGTACAAAGAGTTGAATGGTACGTAATCTTGAGATCCTCTGGTACACTCTCTTTCGTTCCTCGAGATACTTTGCTTTCATCTCATTGTGGAAAATAACAGTAGTCATCTATCTTTTGATTTAGATTATGATCGGATCATCAAGAATATTGAGCGAGGAGAAGCTAGAATCAACCGTAAGGATGAGATTATGGAAGCCATTGGGAAGAAGTTGGATCGCTACAAGAATCCTTGGCTGGAGCTGAAGATACAATATGGTCAAAATAAAGGAAAGTTGTATAATGAAGAATGTGATCGATTCATGGTGAGCATATTAAAATGGCAGTTTATTAGGTACGTTACATTGTTAAATCTCCTTGTACCATTATCATATTGGATTCTGCAGATATGTATGGTTCATAAACTTGGCTATGGGAATTGGGATGAGCTGAAGGCAGCATTTCGTACATCTCCTTTGTTTCGCTTTGACTGGTTTGTGAAATCGAGAACAACCCAAGAGCTCCAGCGTAGGTGTGATACACTCATTAGACTAGTCGAAAAAGAAAACCTTGAACTTGATGAGAGGGAAAGACAGGCTCGGAGGGAAAAGAAACTTGCCAAGGTTTGCTCACTCAATGCTTAGTTTCATCTTACTATTATTTTGTCAGTAATCAGAGCTCTTTTTGTTTTTATTTTTCTCTGAAGACATTAATATTGACATCCCTTGTTTTCTCAGAATGCAACACCTTCAAAACGTGGCTCAAGCAGTCAGCCACCAGAAGTCTCAGCTTCCATTGCAAAGAAACGCAAGTAATCTGCTGAATATGATTTAACTACCTTAGGAAACAAAGACGTCACACATTTTGATCAAAGTAGGCAACATGTGGTAGGTGAAGTATGGAACATTAATTATTGGCTACACAAGTATGAGTATGATGTAATGTATGTATTTTCCCACTACATGAATGCTGCTTGGGATAGTAGTGGAACTCAAAAACACTTCTTGGATTGATGGGTGACTAAACTACTGGAAAACCAAATCGTAACTGTCATGTCAATCACAAACTGGAAATAAAGTTCTATGGACTCTTCGAAAATTTCCTCGAAAGAGTTACTTGTATGCAGAAATGCAATGATCATAAGCTCTAACGAGTAGCAAGTACTAACTCTTTCACAAAATAATCGTAAATAAACAGAAATAAAATGTAAATATTTGTATATTTACTACTCGTGAAAATACTATGCTCAATATTATTAAGATGCCTTTAAAAGAGTACATGCTAATATCCATAATCCACCAGTGGATTAGTTCTTTCTAATAAGCTTAATTTGAACCATTGCATTTAAGAAGCTAATTTGTTTTAATAAAACTTATCAGCTTTAGCCGATATTATGACATTCTATTATCAACTATTTTTTAGTAATTTTGTTGAACTATTTATTTTATGCATATCTATCGCACTAAACTTATGCTTACTTCATTCGATCATATTATCATATGCAAATTGGAATATAACCTTATTCCTTGCATTTTCTCTTTGTTCTTAATGTTCCTCTTTTATTCTCTTTTTCTTCATGTGGAATTTGATCCTACGTTCTATAGGCTATTTAAAGACTCTTTATTCTCGAATATCTTGATGCTGAATTAGTGTACCTAATATTACATTCAGTTATTTAAGTACTTTGTATCAAAGGCAAATGTACCATTACTATATTTTACATAAGCATTATTCCCTACATTAGCATATACTAATAGCACATAACAACGTTAAACTAGGGTTCTTTTATTAGCTAGATAGCTTCACTTTGTCATTGATCGGTTCCTTGGCTAGCTTCACTTCACAAGGGAGACACATGTTTTCAAAGAATCGTCCTAATCACAAAAAATTGATTCAAGTTGTATTCAATTAAGTGAACGATTAATTTTTTGGCACGAGATGCTGAAAACAGAGATGGAGTATCGCAATACAACGATTTTTGAATTAAGAAGTGATTACGGTTAAAATCAAGAGGGACATTATATTTTTGTGAGACGAAAGGACTAAATCATAACCGTTGATTTGATCAATCTGACAGCTGAGATTAAATTGATTTTTAATTTAATATGGTGGTTGAATGTTCAAAAAACACACGACGGTATTTTGAGTTTAAATCTCGTTCGTTGAATTATTAGTAATCAATGATTGAGATTGTGTCTCACTGTCTCACGAAAATATAAGTGTAATCCTTGATTTTCGTGATTATATCAAAAAATAAAAGTTCTCACAAGATTTTACCCGAGGGAACCTACCAAGTCATACCACCACAATTAATCAAGTTGAAGAGTATTTGTGACTCGACTTAATTATGCCTATAAACAACAAAAATATTCCTTTCATGTATAATAACACTTTTATTCATATTCTTTAAGCATATCTTTATCTTTATTATTTCCACTTATAGTAGTCAGATTCCAAACGCTCGTTACTGACTAATGTAAAACTAGAATGTGCAAATATTTTATCACAATCGCATCCACCTAAAAGTATTCTCACTTTGATCCCACAACAATGCATATCATAAATAATATGCTTGATCAATCCCTCGAGTTGGATTTATGATCAGCAATTATTCAAGAACAATATCATGGTCATTCACACAATCAATTATTTGGGACCAAGAGAGGTTAATTAAGAAGCTAAACGATTAGTTCTTTAGTTACACCTATCAGTTGGACCATGATTGTTTTGTACATTGATGTAGACGTTGGTGGGTAGAGTAAGGTAAAACAGGAAAAATATGCTTATTTAACAATGCATCTAAGTTTAGAATTTTAAACCTAGTTGCTTTTCAGGCCGATTTGTCTGAATCTTTAGCCGTGAAAGTTGATTTTGTAACGTTCTTTAGGATGAAATATAACATTGCAGTAGATTCTCATTAGTTCACACTTCACACTCACACGCAATATCGTACGCATTTGTCTTATTATATATAATCCTCTTTTTCCATTTTGTGTACTGCAAAGAAGCTATCAGGCATTTTCATGCTCCTAACCCTAATCCTCCGCTTGTAATATTCACTTCACATTACAAAAATAATTTTTAAACAAATTTTAAATCGCAACCTACACATGATCATGTATGTACAAATACTGCTTCTTTCCTGCCCATCTCTTCACATCCATCTATTTTCTCTCACTATACAATCCAAAGTTTTCCATTTTTTCTCTCACTAGATTCTCGCAGTCAAATGTCTGGTGTTTGGGTCTTCAAAAATGGTGTGGTTCGACTTGTCGAGAACCCAAACTCAGAGTCCCTAGATGGCTCGTTCAGGCAAGGTTTGAGTGGTAAGTGTAAGGTGTTGGTTCACATTCCAAGTGGCGAGGTGATAACATCTTATTCTGTACTACAGAGTAAGTTGTATGAACTTGGATGGGAGAGGTATTATGATGATCCGGATCTGCTTCAGTTCCATAAGAGTTCCACAGTTCATCTGATCTCCCTTCCTAGGAATTTCAACAAGCTCAAGTCCATGCACATGTTTGATATTGTTGTAAAGAACAAGAATTTGTTTGAAGTGAGAGACATGTGAGCGGGCTTTTGATGACATGTTCAGAGAGTGCATGTGTGTCTGGTTAATAAGATGTGCTGATTGGGTGTGTGTTTAAATGCTTTTGTTCAGGTGTTATATATCATGTCTGAGGGTCTCACTAGATGAAACGGTGAGATGTGGAGATGCATCTCTTTGTAGAAGTTGTGAATTGAGTGTTTGTAATTTTATATGTTTTGCGGTTGGAGTACACGTGGAGAAGTTGATTGTGATTTCTATTTTTAAACTGTGTTACAATGTATAAATATTGAAGACGTTTGTTATTCTCGACTGTTTCTTGCTGTACTTTTTTGTTTTCGTTTTTGTAGAAATAATTAATGGTTATTTTCTTTGCCAAATATGTTTAGAAAAATTGAATTATACCTCGGATGCTGATTATGAAAAACTTGTCATTTTGGCTCATGGAATCGTACAATAATAGACAAAGGATGCCAAAGAGGCAAAGAGTGAGCCATATGGGAAAGATAAAACCAATTAGGCAATTAATAATTGAAACAACCAACCCTATTTCATTTTTTCAAGACAGATCATCCAAAAGTAATATGGGATGGGTTCAAATTGGTTATAGAGATCAGAGACTTGGAGCAACACACTTCTGGTAAATAAATAGGATAAACTTTTAAGGAGACCACAATAATTTTGTGGGATAGCGAAATATGATTAGCACCGTTGATTTTCATTAATTTAATGATTGATATATATAACCGTCAGACTCAACCGCTATGTGAATTGTGCACACAAATATATAAAATTAATTTAATTCACACTAACCACCAAATTTAAGAAATCAACGCCTAGAATAATGTCTTACTACTTTACATATGTTTCTTGTCTCATTAGATCTGAACCCTATATATATGTATGATGCAAAATAAATCACATGAGGCTTTCAGTACCAATATAAAAGAAACCAATGCATGATGAGCTGATTATTTTATTTACAAAACATAATCTCACCATACAAATACACATTCTAGATTTTGTCTAGTTGACGGCCATTTCCATTCGGCTGCATTTTTGTTGTTGTTTAGGTTTTAGAGGAATTTCTCATAACATGATTAATGTTACGTTGTTCCTGGCCCCTCCTAAAGTCTATACGGGGCTAACATAATAAATGCATTTTGTCACTTTCAAAAAACTTCAACTCATTTAGATGAGCCCATACCTCACTTATGGGCGCATGCATAGGGCTCTGGTGCTCGATATTGTACGAATGAAGGGGTTACTTGCTAGGGGTCATACCTGCAGAGAAAAGATATGAGGGGATATTATTGGGCATGGGGGAGATAGCAGCGCTTAGAAAACGAACATATATATTTTCATTCTTGTGAATTTTGATACATCTCTGATGGGGTTATATGAAACATATATATATAATAAAGAAAATCATTAAAGAATATGATATCACTAGCTAATTACTTCCTCCGTCCCATTTTGAGTGTCTCATTTGAGAACTTTCACGATTTTTAAGAAAATTGAAAAATATGAGATAAAAAGTAAGAAAGAGAATGAGTGGGATAAAAGTATGAAAGATGGTGTAAATGTAGAGGTAAAAAAGTTTCTATTTTAGGAAATGAGAATATCATTTTGGGAAATCAAAAAAGGAAATGGGACACTCATAATGGGACTGAGGGAGTATATATAGAAGAAGAACAATTAGGAACCTTAAACCATTCGTGTTTGAAAACTTACTAATTTTTAGGACAGTATAATTCAGTTCATTTTATTTTGTTGTTACACTATGCATCTATATGCTTAAGAACTTTTTATCTGAATTCTTTTTTCGTAAGAACTTTTAAAAATAAATAACAAAATTCAATGAAGTAAAATAGAGTTGATATTGAAAAAAGGAATTTAAAAAATTGAAGGAAAATACAAATATTAATTTTATCAATTTAGTAATTGTGATTAAAGTGATTAACAGTAATACAGATAATCCAGAGATGAGTATGCAAAAGCTGTTAATCAGAGTTGCTTAGAGAGAGAGATTTAGATAGAGTGTGATTTCTACTTGTGCGATTCAGAGATCGAAAAATGGCGACAACTTACTGATCCATCACCCCCTCCTCCTCAATCGATCCAATTTAGTTCCCTTTCTTGAGCTCTCTGGATCCATCTCCGTCTCCATCTCCATCTCCCAAAGGTTCCACCGCAAGCTTGAACCCCCGCAACCTCTCTTTCCTTCAACTCATCTGCTCTCCGAATCCCAACCCATATCCAAAGTTCGCTCCTTTCTGGGTTTTAATCCCAATCCCCGTGATTGTGACTTGTCCTTAAATCAGGCGTTCTTGATTGGTGTGTAAAGTTGGAGTCTTGAAGTGGAATGATGAATCTGAGCTCAGGAGAGAGCAGATCGATGGCAAGTTCTGGCGGGGGAATTGAGAAGTGTGGATGCTGTTTCCGATAGGTTCCGGCTGGTCTGAGGGTGCTTGTCGTTGACGAATGATCCGACTTGTCTTGTTATCTTGGAGAGGATGCTTAAGAATTGTTTGTATGAGGGTATGTCTTCATTTTCGCTTGCTATTTTGGAATTGACTGTTTTGATTTTGGATCTAAATTTAGGTTTGTTCAATTAGGGATTTAATTGTAATTTGTTGAGATGATTGCGGCTTAATTGGTTAGAACTGTGAAATTAGGGGTTTGTTTTAAGGATTATTTAGTTTCATTTTTGGTGAATTAAATGATTTTTTGCAAAGAGTGAATTGCATGTTTTGATTTTGGGTTCATTTTGTGTGTTGAATAGTTACAAAGTGCAATAGAGCAGAAATAGCATTGTCGTTGCTCAGGGAGAACAAGAATGGATATGATGTTTATAAAGCGATGTGCATATGCCGGATATGGATGGGTTCAAGTTGCTTGAGCATGTTGGTCTGGAGATGGATCTTCCAGTTATTAGTAAGTTGCATTCATAACAACGTTTAATTGTTTGGTTCAAAAACTAGGCTGGATGTTGTTTAGGAGTTATTGTGATTGTTTTTTCTCAATTTGAAGTGATGTCAGCGGATGATACTAAAGCAGTTGTGATGAAGGTGTGACACATGGTGCTTGTGATTACTTAATTAAACCGGTGAGGATGGACGCGCTCAAAACATTTGCAGCATGTCGTTAGGAAAAAGAAGCATGAATGGATGGAGTTGGAGCAGTCAAAGAGCGGTGAGAAACAGAAAATAGGCAATGTAAACAAATTGAAGATGCTGATTACTCATCGTCAGCTAATGATGGTAGCTGGAGAAACACTAAAAAGCGTAAAGATGATGAGGATGATTTGGATGATAGAGATGATTCGTCCACTTTGAAAAAGCCTCGGTTGTTTGGTCTGTTGATCTCCATCAGCAGTTTGTAGCAGCTGTCAATCACTTGGAACGACAGTAAGACCTCATTTACTCGAATCTAGTTGCTATTATCGTGTTTTTCTTGTGTGAAATTGTATGATTTTACTGATATATGACTAGTTAAACTAATTTTATCAGAACCGTCCTAAGAAGATATTAAGATGATTGAATGTTGCCGGGCTTTCAAGGGAAAATGTTGCCAGCCATTTGCAGGTCAGTGTCAATATCTGCTGGTAAAATCTATGTTTTGATTTAAATTTTTTATAATCTTAATTGAGTTATGAATGCTTTGGTTGCAGAAGTACCGTTTATATCTGAGAAGGATTAGTAGTGTTGTGCCACAACATGCTGGAGTTTTGAACAACGGTTACATGGGATCGCAAGATGGACCATTTGGTGGCATGTCTTCTTTAACTGGACTTGAACTTCAAGCAATAGCGGCGTCTGGTAATCTTCCGGCACAAAGTCTTGCAACTCTCCAATCAGCAGTTTTCGATAAAGGGACCACTTTACCAGGTATGTCAATGCACGGAATTGATCAGAGAAACATCTTCAGCTTTGAAAACCCGAAGATAAGATTCGGAGATGTGCAACAGCTACAGCAAACGACTAACAGCAAACAAATAAACTTGCTCCATGGAATACCGGCTAGCATGGAGTCAAAGCTGGCTGCGAATTTTAATCAGAACCATTCTGAAACAATTAGGGGAAGTGTGAACGTGCAGTCAAGTGCACACGGTAATAGTGGTGGTTCGGTAATAATGCAAGGCCCACAACCACAATCTAGGACACGACTTTTAAATGATGGTGCAAGCAGTCATTTATCTCAAATTCCGTCAACAATGGGTTTATTGAGTCCCTCGAATGGAGCCGCTGCAACTTTTCATATGAGAAATAGTAACCTTGTGAATGACAACCGAAGAATAGGTTTCAATTCTGTTAGTCAGTCGTCCCCAGCTACGAGTTTCCAAATGAATATTCCTGAGTTACACGGCAATAGTTTTCCTTTACCGAGCGCACCTGGGATCATGGCACCCAAAGCCATGCTTCAAAATGAAATAAATTCAAGAATAAACGCCTCTACAGGGTATGGTTCAAACTATGACATATTTAGTGATACGCACCATCCGAAGTCGCATGCTTGGGAATTGCAGGATGCTGGTCTACAATTCCATGGCTCTCACCAGACTAACGCTTCACAAGGTGTAAAATTTGATTCGATGCCTTTGAAAATTCAAGGGCAGACCTTTACAATGGGAACAAGTCATTATACCGGAAGTGCTTCCTCCAATTACCTTTCCAGCGAGAGAATTCAGGACTTCAGACCCAAAACACAAGTCAGCAGATTGTCGGGCATAATCACAACTCAGTGAAAATAAAGGGCGAGATCATCAATGATTTTGACTGTCCAAATAATTTATTACCTCAACATTATGGTCAGGAAGACCTCATGAGCGCCCTTCTTAAACAGGTAACTTCATTTCAGATTCATTGTATATGAAATGTAAACATTCCTCTAAAAATAATTATGTCGAACCATTCATGGGTGATGGGTCATTAGTTTTGTTTTGCTTTTGTAGCATCCAGATGGGAATGGAGCAGCTGATGAAGAATTCGACTTTGATGGATACCCACCTATTGGTAACATCCCTGCATAGAAAATAAAGGTTGCTTGTTTTCTGTCAAGGTGTAAATAAGGTTGAAGTTACATATAAATTTGTGATCTTTAATAAAAGGACATAACATTAACTAGGACATTATCGAAAGCTCAAGATTTCAGTTGATTAACGAACATGCATGTGTTTTTTCTGGTTAAACTATCTATATGATGATTTTCAGACCCTAATGCTGAGGGAATTTTGTAGACATTTTGGTAACACCAAATAAACTTATTTCATATTCTTTGTAGACACAACTCAATAATGTTTTTTGTAGACACAACTCAATAATGCCTTTTGTCATATTCTTTAATATTCTCACAGCTAATTTGTTATCACAATTCCTTTACAAAATTATTTCTCGTGACAATTTTTATTGTATCATTTTAGATAGTTCAGACACTAATTTGTTTATATGGATCGAACATTCATCCAGCAGAATTGACATGCACTTTCCTTTGGATACCCTGATCTGAAAAAAGCTGGCACTTTGAATACTCCAAAAGCTCAACCAGACGACATTCCCACCACTGGAACATTACTGCTCCGTCCAAAACGAGAGCGTTTAGAAGTAACCAACTCATCCTACAAACGACGTAGTCTATAAAAATATCGAATCACATTTCATCAGTTTTGCGGCTGACAGCATTACAAGACGCACCACGTTCTCACAAAATAAGCATTAAAAACGACAAACCCTAACCCTATTATAATTAAATATTAAGCCAAAACAGAGCTGTAAGCCATTGCCATTAACAAAACAGCAGCTTGCTCTTCCTCACCAAGCCTTCTCCCTCTCATCTTCCCAACCGTTGATCTACGCCACGTCAGCCCTTCCATTCTCACATCACACCACTTCTTCTCAGCGCCGCATTCACGGCTGATTTCACTAGTGCTGCTACTGCTGTCTCTGTTTGTTAAAACTAATTTCTTGGGTTTGTTGTTACTCTTCTTTTGATCTTGATTGCTCAGACCGAGTAGAGCTCTTCTCCTTTTTCTGCTTCTGATCCCACATGCGTTGCACAAAGACTGCAAATCAAGAGATGCATTTTAGATCATTGTATGATTAAAAATCAATCGATCGCATATAGAAGTAGTTAAAGATTGTACCTTTGGTCCAGCAGGGCCGCCACGCCAGAGAGGGGTGTTGAAAGTGCCGCAGTCTGAACAGGTTTTCTTGATTGGAACTGATGATGTGGTGGTTGTGGAGGTGCTGCTCTTCATTTCATCCATATCTGTTTCCTGATTATTTTATTCAAGCAATCAAACCGTTAAGCAAGATTGAAACTTTTGAACAAATGATCATCAGAAGTTGAAGAATCACTTACTTTCTGCATATGATCGAACATTAATAAAACTTGTCGGGAGATCTGGTAGGAAAAAACAGACACCCAGAAGAGTAAACGACAGCTTGGGAAGGTGTTGGAAGAGATCGATCGCGGAACAGAGCAAGATAGCAGATCAAGCGATCAAGAACTTGAGTTATGAAACGGTAGAGCGAGTTGATTGAAGGGGAAGAGGCGGCAGCGGTGGAAGAAAGAGTGAAGCAGGGGATTTGAAAAGAGTGGCAAGCGAAAGTGAAGAGTTTTATAGCTGAAGAGACTAGACCGACATGTAATGAAACCCTAGCGGCGTGGAGATGAAGAAATGTCGAAATGACTTCAACACCCTTTCAGTTCTGTTTATTTTTTCTACGAAAGTATCTGTGTTAATAAATATTAATTGTAGAAAATACTTGTATTAAAATGTTTGGTAACTTTCATGATTAAACAAAATAAAAATAGCGGAATAGGTGGTCAGCTACTGATCATGTTCTTGATCTGACAATTAAAAACGTTCGAATTTAAATCGCTCTGATGCATCATTTCTCACAATTTTGTGGAAAGTGTGCTTCCCTTGCGGAAGGAGGAGGCTTGTTATTTTTCTTTTCTTGCAAACTTTTTTTGGAAATTTTACTTCTTATCTTTTGTCCTTTGACGTGTCGAGTCATTGTGTTTAGAGTTGATCATATTAGCGGAGAGACATGTCGTGCGCTTCAAGTGAATATTTACTTGTCGATGTTAATTGGGTGAAGACATCAATTGACCAGAGCTTCAGTTGATTAGACTGGATGATTCGGTTATATAAATAATTATACACATTACACATTTGTTATATTAATTACATACTTCCGATAAACTATACTATAAAAATAAATAAACAATTATATATGTGCACAAAATTACTAATGATTAGAAACGTAGAAGAATAATTAACAATTGAGAGTATTCATATTTGCTATTTTAATATCACAGTTTTCAAATTCTGGTCAAAAGAACACGTTGGGAACCATAAACTGCTAGAGGCTAGAGCGTGGAAGTAGAGAAAGATTACGAACTTACCCTTGTCAAAGGAAATATTTCTTTATCTTTTTTATGGACCGAGCGCTGTGCAGCAGCTAATAGTATAACTCCGTTATTTTGACTGGATCTAATTCCTTTGTTCGTGTTTTTGGGATACGACACTCGTGTGTTTTCAATGGATGGGTGTGACATTTACACCCGGCCAAACGAGTCGATTAAGAAGAAGAGATTGTTTCAAAGTTGGCTTAGAGTCTTAGAGGCTTGTTTTAGGCTATTTTCGTGTACTGCACATTTTAAGACAATTTAGTTGATGGCAAATGCATGTAGATAGAGACCTGACATAAGATTTGAATCTAGCATATGCAGATGCAGCATGATAGGTCTGCTTGGTTGTGAGCTAACATGAGTATAAATATATAGCACCTAAACATCACTGTCCATCTAGCTAGCTAGGTCTTCATTTATGACCATAGGTGACCCTCTTAAGGTTTTCTATTCCCTTTACAACACAATTCACTTCTTTTATGAAAAAAGAGCAAAATTATTGGAAATAACTGATAAAAATGAGGGGATGATGATCTAAACATTTATAAATAATCAACACAATTTTAGATTTACTTTTTGGTTAGTCATGGATAACTTAATACTCCCTCTGTCCTATAATGTTTGTCCACTTTTCTTTTTGGGTGTCCTTTAATGTTTGTCCACTTTCATTCATTCACAACCACATATTTTACCTTTTCTCTCAAATTCTTTTAAATCTTTCATTCTCAACTACATATTTTACACTCATTACTACCTTAAATACCGTGAAATATATGCTTTTGGACAAACTTAAGGAGACGGAGGAAGTAATTCTAAAGTGTGATAATGCTGAAAACTAATTCATGGAAGATGCTAGAGAGATAAGGAAGATCATCTCAGGGACGTCTATAAAATCCAGCAAAACTCTGTTGGACAAGATCAGAAATCTAGAAAAATGTTTAGATAAACATTGCTATCTCTGTCTGTATCATGAAGATCTAAGACAAAATAGGTTTAAAGGAGTGGTGTTTAGAACACACAAGTAATTGCAATAAAAACCACTCCTTCCACATCATATCACTAATCCCTATTATTTCCAAAGCTCGTGATAAACATTTTATACTCAAATTAATTAATATTAGCTATTTATAAAGTATTTTTAGTTGTCTTTTGACAAAAGATTCAAGTTTTCATATGTCCACTAGCAAGGAGCTGTGTTTGTAAGGTGCAGGGGTCCTATTGATAGCTGTCATCTATGGTGCCATGATACTGTCAACAATAGTGTTGCCTGATTCACTTCACATGGTAATATTTTGGTCACTATATAATGCGGATCTATTTTGTAGATTCTTGAATTATGTTCTATATCCGTTGATTGCATTATATCAATGTACTAGAATGTGGCAACACATTAATGAGATATGTGAGTTGCACATGTTTTGCACGTGACTTGTGCAATTGCAATGACGTGGTGCAATCTTAGTCATTAATAAAATGCACTTAATGAATGCAAAGTGAGGTTCAGATTCACGAATCCATCAAAATATATGGATCCACATGATTCAACGGCTTAGCAATATTGTCAACTATTCCATGTCATGGAATAATGTTTTGCATCTTTAATTCATGATTTATGACCATAAAAGACACTATGAGTTAAACTTCCATCGTGGATGCAACAATAATGGATTGCTTGCACTTTTTCAAGAAAAAATAATCTTTATAGCATATATAAATAATCAAAATTTGTTTTTCTGGTATCCATACATGTAACAAAATTAAAATCTGCAATTTCTGCCACTTCGAGATGATTTTATTCTTTGTAGGAATCTTAATACCTTCTTTGTGGCTTTCCAGTGATCCATACCGGGATTACTTTGATATCTTACATGCATACCAACATCAAAATAACATCTAGTCGGTACATATTTGGGAATACATCAAACTCCCATCGACAGTTACATATTGAATATTTTTATTATTTTTAGCTACATCTCATTCGTAGGACTTTGCATAAGATTGAACTTATCTCAAATCTAAATTAGAACTGCAAATGTAAAATAGTTATCCATTCCAATCAATCCAAAATTTTATTAATATAGGCATTTTGAGACAGTCGTAATAATCATTATAATATGTTTTTGAAATCTTCCTCATCCAAGCACAATAGATGGCTCACCCATATCGATCCTTCGTTTCAAAACTACAAAAGAGAAATTTCTTTGTTTATGTAATAAACTAAGATCATTAATAGCAAGTAAAATACCATCGACATATAGAAATAAAGGTATAAACTTGTTCTCAAAGACATTCAAATATATACATTAATCATCAATAATTTTCTTTGAAATTGACGGATGTAATGGTGTCATAAAACTTCAACTTTATTCATTGTGAGTCTTGCATAAGTTTATATATCATTTTTAAAGTATAAGGATCATATGTTCCTTTCCTTCAACGCGAATCCCCCAGTTGATTATATTATATCTCTTTCTTTAAACTTTTTCACATTCATTTGATATAACTCAAAGTCATAATGAGCTACTAATGTCATACTTATTTTAAAGGGTTTTTTATCCAGAACCATCTTTATAATAGGGTGTTTTGCCATCAACCACCCTTATAATGCATAATTACCAAAACACACCCATATAATTTTTTCCGTCATATTTTGAACCACCTAAAATGAAATCCGTTAAGATTGCCGTTAACTTGATTTAATTTATATTTTGTTATTATTGACTTATTTTGTTATTAATTTATATTTATTTCCACCCCAAATGTCGAAACCCTAAATTCATTACACCCGACGATCTCATCATCGCTCCGAATCTCCACAAAACACCTTCGCATTTCAGTCTAAGTTTTGCTCGAAGTGCTGGTGGTAAAGGGATGAGTGTCAATTTGCGAGTTCTGTATGATGAAAAATTCTTCACAGGTGCGGATAATAGATTCAAGTACAACATGGCTTTATTCATATATATGTTATTCGAGGTGATGAAATCAGTCCTTCGAATTGTGAATCTTCGGACTCAGCATCTAGAATAGGTGGTGCAGCAGTTGATGGAAATTCTGAAATGTTTTCGTTAGCTGGAATGAATGAAGATGAATTAGATGGTTCAACAGATGGTGATTTTGTAGAAAGTGGAGATGAGGATGATGATTTGTTTGAAAAGTTTGTTGATTTTGAAGTTCTTGAGCCATCATTAGGGATGAACATATCAGATGAAGATGTCTCAGACAAATCTGAGGATGACAAATCTGAGGAGTTATTGGATATTTCTGACAATGAAGTCGAAGATCATCAAAGGAAACGATTTAGGGAATTTTATCCTAATGTTGATTTTTAGAAGGGGATTCAATTGGAAGAAAGTATGTTGTTTGGGTCAAACGTCATTTCTAGAAAAGCTTTGCGTCAATTTGCACTGGAGAAGGGTATTGATTTCTATTATTTGCACAATGACAAGAAGAAGATTTCTGCCTTTTGTGTGAAGATTTCTGCCTTTAGCTGCATAACCACAATAACAAAGCTTCTCCTCAGTTTTTGTTGACACATAACTCACTAGTACAGATTGTATTTTCAACAGCGCTTGTTTTTGATATTTAACAGCGCTTCATGAAGCGCTGTTGAAACGAGTGCTGTTGTAAATCACATATTTATAACAGCGCTTTTTTTAAACAAGCGCTGTTGTTTATAAATATTTTTAACAGCGCGTATTAAAAAATAAGCGCTGTTAAAAATTAATGTAAACAATAGCGCTTGTTTAAAAAAAGCGCTGTTATAAAGTCACTGATTTATAAATGAATATTGAACACAATCCTTCTAAACACTTGTACGGATCACAAAAAACATATGATGTAATGCATATGAGAGACCACACATCAACAAATTACAATTCAAACAGTTTAATTCATTCACATTAACAAATCAACAATCACAACCTTTTAATCACCGGCGATTAGAGATCAAATATCACGGGCACAAATAAAACTCACCTTACGATGTCTTTACCACCAGCACTTCGAGCAAACCTTAGACTGAAATGCGAAGGTGTTTCGTGGAGATTCGGAGCGATGATGAGATCGTCGGTGTAATGAATTTAGGGTTTCGACATTTGGGGTGGAAATAAATATAAATTAATAACAAAATAAGTCAATAATAACAAAATATAAATTAAATCAAGTTAACGGCAATCTTAACGGATTTCATTTTAGGTGGTTCAAAATATGACGGAAAAAATTATTTGGGTGTGTTTTGGTAATTATGCATTATAAGGGTGGTTGATGGCAAAACACCCTATTATAAGGGTGGTTCTGGATAAAAAACCCTATTTTAAACAAGTTCTTATTTAAATATGAGAAAATGTTTCATTGTAATCAACCCATCCTTAGGAGTAAAATCTTTTGCAATAAGTTGGGCCTTAAAACTTTCAATTTTATCATTCTGAGTCGTAATTTATCTTAAAAACCCAATTACAACCAACTCGTTTACAACCTTTTTTTAATTCAACGAGCTTTCAAACTTTTTACTCCATAAACTTTACTCATATTTATGACATCAACCTATTCAAAAGAATTAAGGCCATTCATGGCTTGTGAAAATTAAATTAAAATGTGACAGTTTAAGATACACACTAGGTAATCAAGAGATAACAGTTTTCATTTCTTAATTAATGAAATCTTCTTAATGCTATTTGTTTGTGTACATCATCATCTGCATCAGTGGCATGTTATTAATGTAAGTGGTCACTTTGATTTTGGACAAACATGTTTAATTATCAGAGATAAAGTAATCTGACTTGCATAAGTCGTAGTAACATAAAAAAATGAAATGTTGTAGATTTAGACTCCATGTTTTCCGAAGTCCACTATGTGCGGCTCTAAACTCACAATACTGTATATTAGACATGCTATTCCAAAATTTTAATTAGAAAGTAGTGAGTTTCACATCATAATAATTTAGAGCTGATTTCTTTCTACTAACCTTAAGTTCATTAATGCAAATAATTGATGGTGACTATTTTGCTTTTTGTTGGATGGAAAGGAGGACTAACAATGTCTCTTTTATAAGTCACATTCCATAAATATGAATGGTTATGCCGTCGTGAGAAATTAACACATATCTCATATAAGATAAATAAAATTAATCTCACAATTAAAGCTAAATGCAAAATGATGAAATTGAAAATCAAACAGTACATTAAGGTGGACACATTAAGTACTTGAAATGCAGGGATATGTACATAATTATTCTTCACATAATTTTCAATTTCATAAATACTAACTGACGTTTTTTTAACTTTGAGAAATATTAAGAAAATTAAATATGTAGTTTTGTTTTACTTCTCTACCCATGTAAATGAGTAAATACAATAGGTCATATGGCTTCGTGTTCTTCATCTAGTTTTTGTAGGACACAACACACATCAAAACAAAAATGAAAAGCAATGGAGAAACAAGAATTGATAGATGAAAGTACAAACACCAATAAATGAAGCTGTTGAACTTGACTTTCTTTTTTCTTCAGATCACATGTTGAATAAGATTTTGTAATTCTTATGTTACTTGTTTCAAACTGTACATAAAACAACTTTGTTCTACTTGTACTACTGTTGCTATGACGCTTTGCCATATTTTTGAAAGCTGAGGCATTTTGATTTTGAGATTGGGTAGGAGAACATGTGTGTAGTGTAGGTATTGGGTGGTGTGTTATTGTGTATTGGTAGAGCCGTAGAGGTTGGAGGCTTGTTGGAAAACTGTGTGCTGTCTAATGACCAGTCGCAAGTTATCATTACGGTTTTGAGACTGAAACTGGGCCTTTTGATGTTTGCATCTGGGTTGAAAACCAAACATTCGCCCATGCATATGCAGTTTCTACACTTTAAATTTGTATGTCATTTTATCAACATGGGCAACATAAATTCCAAAATTGCTTTTCTAGTCCAAAATTATTATTAAAATGTCCTAAAATATCTGTTGACGGTGGCCTTTACATCATTTAGGGACGACCTGGACATCTCCGGAACGACCATGTGCAAAACACAACTCCCATGTTGACGGAAATTGGACTTTTTTAAGCCACGATATAATTCTCCATACTACTCTTCCTATGAAACGATTAAAATTAATTTTTACTAAATAATTAATTGAATTTATAAAAAAACTCTAACGATTGATTTAACGGTTTTATTTAAAACAAAATATCATCCATTAAATTATTAATAATCAACTATTTCATCAGTTAAATTATTAATAATCAACCATCAAAATCATTCAAAATAAGAAAAAAAACTACTATATTCAACCCGATTGAATAACAAATATCTCAATTGGGCTTCATGCAAAACAAGAAGCATTACAAATCCACGCAACATAATCCACACAGATGTCCGACAGACAACCTTATTTCACAAAACAAAAGACGCACAAAAACAACTAACAAATAATCTAACTGTAAGTTCCGCCGGTCCCAGTCCCGTACCCAGTCGGGTTTGTTCCTGGATTCACACCCGCATGTGTATTATGCGCAGTAGTTCCTCCTGTCCCGGTAGCTTTTCCAATCGGGTGTGACCCGACCGTACCCTCAACCACATGACCGCCCATTGTTTGCCCGGTTCCATGACCGGGCAGGGCAGACATTTGATGCAATCCAGTCGAATGACCATGTGTACCTGTAGCAGAATGAGTGTACGTCCCACCAGTCCCGGGCACTGATCCAGTGTTGTACCCGGTTGCAGCAGCATTGTGTTCACGCGTTTGTTGCTTGTTGATCTCTGCCTGTGTGATTTTATCTTCCTTTCTTTGTGTGGCCATGTCCTTCTCTACTGGGTCGTGTGCTGTCATTTTCTCAACCTAAACGCATCAAAATATACATAAAACGACACATGAGTCGATTTAATTGAAACGAATGAGATCCAAACGAAATGTCGTTACCTTTTCTTGAACGACAGCCTTGGTTTTGTCCATGCCAGCTTTGGCAGATGCAGCGATGTTGGAAGCAGTTTCCTTGGCCTTCTGCATTTTCTCTCTTTCTCACTCACCTATTTGTTCTTCTTCTGTTTTTTCAACAACTGAAATCTCGACTATTTATGAACATTTTTTTTTTTTTTATAAAGCTGGACGGTGCCAGCAAATTTATATGAACATAATGCATGTCTTGAAAACGCTGCATATTCGACACGTGTCCACCCATGTGGCGACAAGTTGGGCCTCGCTTGTGACGTTCGCGACACGTGTTAGATGTGCCGCAAATGTTGTTAAAGATTATGAATTTCAATCTCTATCAACAAGTCTAAAAAGGCCTTGTCTTAATGGGCCGTTCTCGTTCAGCCCATTATTCGATCTCCAGTTGAACCAACGCATCGTTTTAATTGAAGTCAACTTAGTCAAGCCACTTTGCTGCTCGGGGTTTGGCTGAGTAAGTGAGTAGGTTCTGATTTCCGTTACGTCGCGGTCTGGTGAGTTTTGGAATCGATTGCGCTGTCGACTAACCTCCGTTTGAGGTTTTGCTTGAAATTTACTGTGTGAAATATAATATTCATTTTTATGTGCGTAAGTGCGTTGATTGATTGTCACTGGTCAGGGTTAAAATACTGCCTGCAAAATGTTTGATGAAATGCGTCAGTAAGGGTTTGATAATTGGAATTTAAAGGCTGACCCTTTGAAAACTTGGGTTTTTTAGTTAATGGGTTTATTGAAATTTTTGAGCTTGTGAAGAAAAGGGTTTGTAATTTATGCACGTGGTTGTGTGTTTTTGAAAGGGTGGGGAAGCTTGTGGAATTTAGGAAATGCCATCTCTTCAGACTGCTTTGCCACCGGAGCTTGCCAACAATGCAATTAGAGTAAGTATAGTAATTGCTTCTGGTTGGTGCTGGATAAAAGAATGATAACACCATATTATGATGTTTTTTCGTTATTATGTAGCTATACCGAGAGTGTCTTCGGAGAGCTAAGTACATAGGCCACAAGGTATTCTCAAGGTCTAAGTTATGTGAATAAATTTGATTGTTATTTTTCGTATTTAATTTGTTTCCTGTGGAGTTAGCTTGGGCAAGGCTTCACATTTGAAGCTCATAATTTTGGTTCCGCTTTAAATGATATTTTTCCTCGCTTTCTGATTGTCACGATTAACTGAATTTGCAATGAACACCTAGATTTTGAAAAAGTTACTGGAACAAATTTTATGACTAGAAAACTGTATGGGGCCTAAGCCATTTGACATTTCTTATCCAATTTATCGATTGTGTTCATTGTTTTGGGTCATGTAAGGAAACTCAGTTGGTGGGTTGGTAAATTATTTAATTTGATATCACCTAAAACTACAGTAGAGGTGTATGACATATGCTGTATTCTATTTTTATTGGCTTTCTTTTCGATCAATCATGACAATTTCCTCGTAAAACTCCACAGCTGATCATACATATGCTGTATAGTAGATTAATCAGGTATCTAGCCTTAAGTCAAGCCCTGAAAATTGAAGTATTTGGGTGTAATATCCTCAACTGCAAGTCACTTTCTCATTCAGCAATAATAATGCTTAATGTTACAGTCTAGCCTGAATGTCTGCTTTTTCAATCTGAATTCAACAGTATTGCTTATTGGTAGATATTATATCACCTCTTGAAATCATGAAATGTAACTTGTTTCAGCAATTTGTTCTTCCAGGGTAATTCAATTATGAGTTATACACTCTATTAATTTGGTTTTTTGCTTTTAGATGCTTTAGTTAAAAAAATTGCTTTGAAAACATGACATCAATAACCGCTTACTTTAATTGCAAATATATTCTAATGGAATGCGCCAACTCTGTAGCAAAACAATACACCACTTCTGGTAAGCATGGTGAGGCAGCAATTCAAAAGACATATGCATGAGATGGACCCAGAGAAGATTCAGAAGTTGAAAGATGAGTAAGTTTTAAATTGCCTCCTAGACAAATGCACTGCTTTTGATTTTGTTTTGAGAGTGAATTCAGTCACATGGAAATCAAATTCCAAATGCTAGATCACCTTTGCCTTGTTTGGATGCAATGCAATTTACATCAAGCTGATTTTGACTTGAGTGAATATTTCTCATTGCAGCGCTGCCAGGGGACTCATAAATCATATTTTGTATGAATCTGAAGAGCTATCTGGCCGCAAGATGAGCAAAAGTGCCTAATGCTTAGCTGACTTGCAATTCTCAAGCTGATTTTCATTTCAGCTCTTGTGCCATGCAGGTGGCACAAGTTTCATTCAAATAATAAGATTGAATTAGAAATTTGGAATATGTGCCTTTTCAAAGCAGAAGCTAACACCGTTAGTCATTTTCTTAGCACAAAGTTTCAGCTAAACTATTTTTTGAGCCAAATGCTTTATATTCAATAGCTGTTATCAATTTATCCTAAAATCCCTTGTGAAATGGTTATTGGCAACACCAAAACAAGTCATGACCGCCCGGTGTCTCTATATTATTCTTATCTTTTGTGAGCACAATGAATGTTATGGTATCTGTGATGATCATAACTTGTGTTAGGAGGATGCGTCATAAGTTGAAAACCGCGAGAAATCAAGGAGTTTGGGTTTCTCTTGATACTTAGAGAAGAATAAAATTATGCGTATAAATAAATGAGCATGTCCAAGAATACCATTGAGTAGATAACTGAGTTCTTCAAGCAATCGATATGGAGGTAGATCAGAAAGAGTATGAGTTTTGGTCGATTGGAGGGGAACTTTGACACTTGAATTGTGTTGAAGCAAACTGCTAAAAAGGGAGCTTGGTAACATTTTATTTACAAAACTTTTTACTAGTGTATTCATTTTCACAAGATTGAAAAATCTCCCTAATTAAGCCTCCAGGAACTGATGAATTGTTATGAACCATCAAATTATTGTTGGCAAAAATTAAGGGATTGAATAAAATGTAATTTCCTGACTTGATTTTTTTTTTTGATAGCGGTTACAATGGGTACAATTCGTTCTAAGATCTCATACATGAGGATCCTATTCTAATCACTAGTAGCACAGGTCACAACGGACACCTTCACCCAATCATTGACAAACATGTTTAGCCAATCAAGCGCGTATGTCTCTCCGCTCTGCTTACACGACCACCACTTTCATGAACACCGACGCGAACAAGCCCCATGTCCAAAGGCAAGCAAGGAAGAAAGCCTCCTGCACAACACACACAACCTCCTCGCTTGCGCGGGAGGAAAGAAAGACCTCCTCGCACGTAGCGGGAGGAATGAAGCCCCAGAAAAAATCTAAGATAAATTGGTGAGGCCAGGGTTCGAACCCTGGCCCTGAGGTTCCTTTGTTCCTGACTTGATTAATTTGTCACTAATTCAAAAAAAAATCAGTATTTGTCAATCAGTTTCTAAAAAATTATGGATTGAATAGAAGTTGAATATATACTAAAATATTTGGTTGGTAATTTACAGTCATAACCTTTGCTGAATTAAAACTGATAATTAAAACCTTTAATTGAAACCTTACGAATTACAATTAAATCTGTTGAAACTACTTTATATTTTATAACTAATTTATCACTATATACGTGTTTCATTCTCATATCTGAATGAAGATAGCTTTTCATATTTTTTATTTTACAGTTAAAACTAAATTAAAATAAGATATATCTTTATATGTTTAATTTAATGGAAAAAGATAAGAATGACACATATATTTTCGTGAGAAAGTGATGCAAAGTTCATTACTAACATTTCAACCGATGAGATTTAAATTCAAAATAATCGTCAAATATAATCACCCCATATTTATTGCAAATCAGACCATTCAATATAATTAAAAAGCAATTTAATCTCAACCATCAGATTAATCAAATCATCGGTTAAGATTAAATCCTCCCGGCCCACAAAATTATAATATTCTTGTTGATTTTAATACTTAATTAAATTTTATAATAATTCTATTTTTCATCATTACGTTTACAAATTTCGCTAGAATTAATTTTTTTATAAATAATTATATTTTTCATCAACTGTAAAAAAAGTTGCATTACCAATTGTTGAAATAAAGTGAGTCATATTAGGAAATAGTTGAAAACATTTAACCCTTCAATCAATTTATCAATTGAGATGAAACTATGCACATACTTTTTTCAATCAACACCCTCTTCCATGAAGCACCACATAAAATGGAAAACATGTTTTTATCATGTCATAAATATTAACACTATAAAAGTTATCTCCATTCAGGTATTTATAGAACACCAATGGAGTCTTGAAGTCAACTTTACATTCTCATCTTGCGACTTGGTGATCAGTATTTTTTACTCCTCTCCCTTAGACTGCTGCAAAATGATTTATATAGTTGTTGTTTGCATGAATTCCAAAGATTAATGGGTTTGAAGTTGAAAGTGACTAATTTTTAAGATGAGAAAAATAAAAGTGTTATATATTTTTATTCAATTTGTGAGAAAAAGACACTTAATCTTAGTTGCAAATTTTGATAATTGAAATTGAAGTTAGTTTTAAATTATATTTAGTAGCTGAAGTTTTAAAAAGATTTCTTTGATTTGATGGGAGTAGATATCTTGATGGGAGTAGATATCTTGATGGGACCTGGATCCCGTGCAACATAGCTATTTACTGTGAGTATCAAAACGGCGTCCCTTTGATATTTTTTACTATAATTCTACATAGTTTTGGATGAATCCTTCACCAAAACTACGTAGTTTTAATTCGCTGTAAAATATTGTCGCGATCTTAGTCCGTCTTGAGTCTTGATGAGTTATCTAATTAGTTTTGCTTGATTGAGTCAAAGCCAGTTTGGACCAAGCAAATTCTGAATAAATCAGAGATTTGGCTTATCGATTAGAATCAATAATATTTGTCAAGTATAGTAGACTACTTATAAATGTTAATTTGAACAGTTGTCCTAAATAAATCATTAAACTTCAAGGTCATCTAATGGAAACAATAGTTATATTATATTGAACATATCATTTATCAAAAATGTCATATTTTTTTAAAAATAATGTAATTTTGACAGACTACTTTTATTTCAATGCCTGTTTAGATACAATTGTGTAAATGAACATGGACTGCGAAGTGAAGAATATATTGTTGGGGCCTTTTCTCTCATTTTTGCTGCTCAATCCATATTTTTCAATCTCCGATGATAAGTTTTTTAGAGTAAAACTTAATAAGATCGAGTATAATGAGACAAGTAGGAACATTGCTCACCTTGACAAAGTCGGCGTCTCTCAAGATTCTGCTATCATAACTCTTACAGATGTTTACCATCATTATTATTGCGCTGATTTAAGTATTGGCACCCCTCCTCAAAAGTTCAAAATAATGTTTGATACAGGCAGTTCTGATCTATGGGTGCCATCTTCAAAGTGCTTCTCGGTTAGTTGAATCTTGAATGCACTAACAACTTTTTATTATCAAACATCGGACTTCAACAAACTCCGTATCATGTTATTTTTCATATTTTCTTGCAGTATGCTTGTCTTAAACATAAAAAATACAACTCAAACTTGTCTAAGACCTATACGAAAAACGGTTCGCTCCTATAATTTTAACACCTGAAAGTTTATTTGATTATTTTATCATAAACATGGTATTCTACATTTTATGTCAATCAGGTAAGACAGCTTCTATCAAATATGTTGTTGGCCTGATTTCGGGGTATTACAGTAATGATAGAGTAACCATGGGAAACTTCGTTATTGAAAATCAGGTATGTCTTGAAAACTTTAGGTGAATTGAATGATATATGTATATGTTGTTTAAAGATTTTACAATATTAGGACTTCATCCAAGCAACTTTAATGCCTGGCGAAGCCTTTGAGGGAGTATTATATGATGGTATTCTAGGTTTAGGGTTTCAAGAGTTGTCATATAGAAAGACTCCCCCTTTATGGTAAGCTCATTAGTAAACTGATTAGAATTTTGAAGTTTTTTGTGCCTAACATGGTGGATCTTCTTACAGGTATAACATGATAAATCAAGGTCTCGTCAAAAAACAAGTATTTTCTTTTTGGCTAAAACAAAATGATTTAGATATAGACAACAAGGGAGGTGAAATTATCTTCGGGGATAGATTCAGAACATCACAAAGGCGTTCATACGTACGTTCCCGTCACTGATAAAAAACATTGGCAGGTATCATCTTTAAAAGTATTCTTAATAATTTTCATTAGTATTATATTTCATGAAGATTTTCATATTTACTATTATTATTGATAGATTAATATGGGAGGAGTTCGTATTGGTGGTGAGCCTTTTGGTATGCTACACCTTACATATTTGACTGCTAATCTCATAAAAACTAACTATTAGTAGTTGGATTGTAAATGATCAAGCTTCTCAATTTACATTTTTTGTAGAAAATTGTGCTAATGGTTGCCCAGCTATTGTAGACACTGGAACAACTTATATAGTAGGTCCTGAGGTAAGAGTAATTCTCAACTCACATATTAAGATTCTTTTTCACACATGTTGTCTTTTTTTATAAGTGTTTAATTTAATTTTTTAGTAAATTACAAGCCATAATATAATACTAACATTATAATGCATGAATGAATCTATGCTTATAATTCAATGAAACAATTTTTAAAAAAAACATTCGTTATAATTATTGAATGTTATAATTTTTTGGGTTTTCATGTACTAATTAACCAAGTGATGTAGTTTTTAATACCAGTTGAGATTGTTATATTTCTTTGTTATATATCAATTCATCATAAATTTCTAAATCTAAGCTCATGATTCGTATATATGAATTGTCTGAATACTTGTACCCATTATAACCGCTTATCAAAAAAATAGATGATACGGTCATTAACATTAAGTCATGCCTCAGAAGAGTCCAATGTATACTTATATTTGAGATTTTAACTTAAAAACCCTAAACGCTTCTTAAAGTTTCCTATCAACATCTAACACTTTACTCTTCATTCGAATCATAGTCTGTCATTAAGCAGCTAAATCGGAGAATTGGCGCTGATTTAAAGTGCAATAAAGCTATAAGGGTATGTCCCTAAGACCCTAATGCAAATGATTTGTTTTTTGATGACTCAAACAATATTTTTACATGTTTCAACAATTTTATTTAGCATTGTAAGCTTTTCGGCCAACGGGCTCTTGCGGACTGTGCAAAAATCCATAAGATGCCTACCGTCTCTTTTTCTATTGGCGGAAAAGTTTTTGAACTATCACCAGAAGAGGTTAGTCATAGTTTCTGATTTTTGTTATTTTTCGTCACACATTCGAATCTCCCGTAAATATGAAATTTTCATAAAAAATTAAACACTAATTCTAACATGGTTTTTGAATTATGATAGTATGTACTAAGGATATCAAACACTCACCCACCTTTATGCACTAGTGGTTTTCAGACATTTGGTTATAAAGGGGATAAATGGTAAAGTATCTCATTTAATATTTCTTTAATTTCATGTATAATGTGAATTGATTACAATTCTAGCACTAATACATAAAATTATATTGCAGGATTTTAGGACTTCAATTCTTGAGAAAATATCATACTGTTTTCGACTTTGAAAATCGTAGAATTGGATTTGCTGAAGCAATTTAGAATGAACCAAGTTTATCAAAAGAAATGCATCTCAATGATTAAATCCTAATTATTTTGATGTAATCAATATATCAAGCAACACTCTAAACATAATCCGTACAACATCTTTAAACCACTGATTTACAAGACAAGCCAAAATCACTTGTTGGGATTTTCTGAAACCTTAAAACTGTACTAATTTATTTTGCAAATCTACACAATTAGAGATGAGTTTTAGCATTACAAGTCTGAAAAAAAATGATCCTAATTAAGACCTAACAACATATTCTAGCCCTATAGGTTCCAAATTTCTACAAATCTTCAAGAATTGCAAGAGTCAATCTAATCCCTGCAACTATATATTTATTACAAACCACTAAACATGCAATTGCTAAATCCTCATATCTCATGCGTCCGATAAAAGTAGAATGCATATAGTGCTCCTAAATTAATAAATTACGACAAAATAACAATAAGTATGAAGGGAATTATACTAGTCGGCAAAGATCTAGTACTTAACTTCTAGTGTTCTTTTTGAAATACGACCTAGTTTCATCAAATATAATGATAGAAATAAATAAGTTAAGCTGCATATGTCGGTATTCAAAAACGCTTCGAATTCATAAATAATTATTTCGAAAAGTAATTTCTCAAAAAATAAAAACATATAAATTACAAGAAAAAGACAAACATGCGAGGTTGGTTGAAATTCCAGCTCAGCAGAGAGATTTACAAATCTGGTTACTGAGAAAGCGAAAGGTTCCCCCAATTTTCACTCCCTCTTTTCCTTTTCATTTCTCTGCATCATCTCTGACGCCCCAACATCTCACTGACTGCCTTCTACTCCACTTAACATTTCCCATCTATTCAATCAGACTCTGCGGTGCTCAAAGGCGCTTCCTTTTTCCTGGTATGTGTTTGTTTTTACATTGTGATTTTTCAACTATTTCGAATTGTGATGCAATGTTCAAATGGGTGTGTAGATCGGATCGGATTTGGGCGTTTGCATTGTATTTTTGTTGATAGGTTAGGATTGGGTTTTCTTATTTATGGTTGGCAAGTTGGAGTTTGGGTTGGATCAAATTGGTTCAGTTGGGGTTTGGGGGGAAGTTAGTAGTTAAGTGTTTATATGGAGGCATTGGATTAAGGTTGTTTCTTTGAATGGTATGCTTGAGCTATTCTTCTAAATTTCAGTCTTTTCTCTTTATGCTCGCTAATGTTTGAAATGAGATGATACCAGAATTATTTAGTAATCAACAAGTTAAATAGTTGCTCTTGGAGTGACTGGTGAATTTGGATTCTCAGTGGCATGAGTTGAGAAATTGAATTCTATATTTTGTGTGAAGTTGCTTGCTTTTAGTGCAAGATTTTATTTTTTAATGGGTTTATTGAGATATATGATGGTTTTATACCTTATGTCTCAGGCTTCTAAGGACCTGCATTTCTCAAGCTCTCGAATTTTCTTGTAGAATTTGCATTTGAGTGTGCTATACTACACTCGGCCACCTCTTTGCTTATAAGCAGAGGTGCGAGTTCCATACAAGGCAAGAAAACACTAGCAGTATCGAACTTTGTGGATGGAAAAATCAGGGAAAATGCTGGACAGGACACTTGTCTTGACGTATCTGTACCTTCTTATCTACATAGTACTTTCATCCGGAGTCATTTTGTATAACAAGGTATATCTCGTGATTCTTCATATTTTATATATTTAACTTCTCTTCTTGTGTGTACCTGATAATGACATCCACTGCTAATGACATTCACTGCCCATGATTATTTGCAGTGGGTTCTCTCTCCAAAGTACTTCAACTTTCCACTACCCATAACATTGACCATGATCCATATGGGATTCTCCGGTCTAGTAGCTTTCTTTCTCATTCGTGTTTTCAAGGTACTTTTTTTCTTCTCAGTTTATTCTGATGATTACTTTTGTTCATTATCCACTGACAACTGTAATTCATGCTTTCAAAATCATTTTTTGGTTTTTGTTTTGAAGGAGTTCATATATTTGGTCTGCGTACATTGATAGCTAAATTTGATTTCCTTGTCTGTGATCTTCCCATTTTGTTCAAGATGATAAAGGTTTTATCACTTCAAAATTGCAGGTCGTAGCCCCAGTAAAGATGACATTTGAAATGTGAGTTTATTTGGTAGTTGTGAGTGGATTTTCTTCCTGAGTGTTTTCTTGGACTTATAAACAATTATTATGTTGCAGATACGCGACATGTGTGATTCCGATTAGTGCCTTCTTTGCATCAAGTCTATGGTAAGTACTATTCCTTGTCTATATATATAATATATATGCATACCATACCGACTACCGACATATAATAAATAGCGAGGAACAATACTCTTTTCTTTCTGTTTGATCATTTATGTACGTCAGACTGTATTATGTAGCTGGATAGAAACAATTAACTCTCGCCAAATGGTTTGAAAGAAATACATATTTTCTTTGTTAATCAGAACGTTTTGAAATTAGAGCTACTGTAGTTTGTACTTTGTTAATCATAGGATCGAACACCATTTATTGACTGAGCTACTGTAGTTTGTACTTTGTTCTCTAATAAGATAATATATGAATACTTATGTTGAATCTTCAGGTTTGGAAATACAGCTTACTTGCACATTTCAGTGGCCTTCATCCAAATGCTCAAAGCTTTGAGTATGTAAAATACCGTCTCTTTCCACAGTACCATTTGCCATATTTTTCTTGATCATCATCTTACTAATCACCCCAAAAATTTATTTTCCGTAGTGCCAGTGGCGACATTTCTAGTGGCTGTTCTTTGTGGCACCGATAAGTTACGATGCGATGTGTTCTTGAACATGTTGCTGGTCAGCGTTGGAGTTGTTATTTCTTCGTATGGGGAAATTCATTTTAATGTAGTTGGCACTGCTTATCAAGTCACTGGTATCTTTGCTGAAGCGTTGCGGCTTGTCTTGACGCAAGTGCTACTGCAGAAAAAAGGACTAACGCTGAATCCAATCACAAGTTTATACTACATAGCGCCTTGCAGGTAAGCAACATTCTCGTGCTGAATTTTCTTGTGGAAATGTTGCACAAATTGTTTTTACAATCTGATCTTTTTGGTTGCAAAATCTGCAGCTTTGTGTTTTTGTTTATTCCTTGGTACTTACTGGAGAAGCCCACGTTTGAAGTGTCACAAATTCAGTTCAATTTCTGGATATTTTTCTCAAATGCTCTCTGTGCTTTGGCCTTGAATTTCTCGATATTCCTAGTAATTGGTAGAACTGGGGCTGTCACCATTCGGGTTGCTGGTGTTCTAAAAGACTGGATATTGATTGCACTTTCAACTGTCATATTCCCAGAGTCTGCGATTACTGGGCTGAATGTCATTGGTTATGCCATCGGTATTACTTTTTATCATACATTGCTGACTCAAGCTACTACTTTTTTCATTGGATAAACTCATTTCACTTCTGTCGCAGCACTTTGTGGTGTGGTAATGTATAACTACTTGAAGATCAAGGACATGCGCGCATCTCAAACACCTCCAGATAGTATCTTGGATAGAACAACAAAGGTCAGTCCCCTAGTTAAGATAACTATGTTTCATTGTCCTTGCTTTTTCCATTTAATTGTAATTTCATTCTGATGCAATTTGGATATGTAGTCTATTGAATCACTGTTTAGCATTAATTTATTGTAATTTTTTTCAGGAGTGGAAAATGGAGAAAAAGTCTTCAGACTTATACTTGCCTAACATCGGCAACAACAGTGTAGCGGATGAATCAGCGTCTTCAGACTCAAATTTTGATGAAGAGGCCCCTTTAATAGCATCATCAAGGCTGTCACATATTGGTAGAACCCAACTCAACAGCCATGCAGGTTGATTAAAGCAGTCAGAGCCTCAGCGTTAGGACATTTCTAGGGGGAGTTTCTTGGTATTATTCTTGTGCAGCTTGCCTTATCATCAGCAAAAGTGATTAGATTGATGCTTGTGAGGTTTTGGTCTTGAATGCCTTTGCTATTAGAATGTACCAAATAATGTGGATAGAATATGACACCACAGCAGATGCATACTTTTGTGTACTCATTAAGCTTTCAATATATAAAATTAGGTGATTTCATCAAAGTGATACACTTTTTACAGCATAAATTGTATAAACTTTTATGTGATGTTTCACTCAAGTTACACCAGATGTCTGGAAGGGAAGAGGAAAGAATAACTAGATAGACATTATGGTTCGAAATATTGTAGCTCTACCATTAAGTCCTTTTCAGGGGAATACCAAAGCAGCCCTTTAGCTGACCCGAGGACATACAGAGAGTGTTCGATGGCAAAGACGGGTCGTTGGACCTTTATTTTCCAATTCCCATTATTGCCGTATAGTGTGAGGCCTGAATCCATTAAGGGTCCAACAATCTGAGGTACAAAAATAAAGAGAATATCAGCATATTGCACACTCACAGTGCAGCAAAATTCAAATGACTCAAAGCTGGAAATTTTATCAAGTACCTGTTGCTGAAATGAAACCATGGTAGTAGGGCACATATCTTGAATGGCTTCAGTGTTGGGAGGCTTGGATTTATAAATATCATGTGCAACACGAGAAGCTGCTGAGAGAAACTTCGAGCAAGAATGGAGTCTAGGCGGGCATGCACTTTGGTGAGATCCAAGAAACGTCTCTGGAAGTGTCCATATTGAGCTGTCAGAGACCCTGTTGCGAATGCGTCAGCAGATATTGTGGATCTAGCCCCTGACGCATGTAGTCTGTAGCCTGTATAACTATGTGATTCTTCTAACACTTGTGATCTCTGCTTGTTATCGCCTAATGCAGCAGTCATCACGGCTCCTACATGATATGCATGCTTAGAACTGTGAGCCATTCCTTTTAATTAAATGAGGGAAAGAGGCCAAATTTGTCCATTCTTACAGATAATTCCCGATGCTGTTATATGAGGATTTGACATGAAGACGTCATACGGTTGGACCATTCTCAACTTCGGCATTTCGCTTCTCCATAATTCAAAATTCTTTTTAAAGGAATATGCGCTTTTGTCACAGAAACCAGGTTAGAGCGTAGCGGGTACTTCAACCGCTTGATCACTATCAAATGGTTCTGGTGTTCCTGAATTATTTTGTAAGCTCATATGGTAACTTGAGTCAGAATCAGACTCTACTGAAGCTAGATCTACAGCCACAGACAAAGGTACATCCCAATAAGTGCCAGAGTTGTCAACAAAAAGTCCTGGCCAGACTGCCTCCATTGTCAAATTATGTTGAGGAAACTACAAAAAAAAGTGAAAAATCCTCGTCAATCCAAACAACAATGACTGCCGCGAGCGATACGCAATGGTCATTCAAAAGTCAAACAAACCTTATGATGGTACACCGCTTTCCTTCTAGGCATTCCTGAGCCCATATTTGCTTTGGAGCTCAACAACAATGTATCGTTAGGGGTCAGAAGAAGCTCAGCGCATAAATTAAGTGCATACAATGACTTGTCCTGAAGCTGCTTCCCAACCATCTTCACCCACGAATTCTCCTCGGAATCCACATACCGCCATTTTTTCATTTTGTCCATAAATTTCTGCACATTGAACTGCCCTAAAACCGCCGCAAATCTGTGCAATGTCAATGATCTTAAAATTTTCAAATCCAACAACATTCATTTGAACCACTATATAGATTCAAATGAGACTTAACCTGGATCAAACTCAGCATTCTTTGAACTTAATCGAACTACTAAAGTTCACATTGTAACTTTCTAAGAAGAATACAGCATTCATTAGTTATCATACTGAAAAGAACGACTTCAAATTCCAAGGCAATCTCACGAACTTAAAACTCAACAGTCAGCAAAAAGATCAAATCTTGATGAACTCAACCCTCAAAAGCCACAATAACTCACATATTGTCGCCAAAAGGGATGGTGAGGACACGCTGCAATGCAAATCCATTGACAGCAGAGAAACAAGGAACAAATGGGGCAATCAGAAACTTCTGGTTGAAATCAATCTGCTTCGGTCTGGAAAGCCTCGCCCCTCGTGAAAGAGATAGCGGAAGAGGGTCTTCAGGGACTGCTTTTGCCAATCCGTCGATCAGTACTGGCGTTGACATGTCTAGTTCCCAGTTGCCACCGTCAATGGCCCATCTCAGCTTCCTCATCTTCTTCACCCTCAATAAATAAAAAGCCCCAATTTTACTGACAATGGATCACTCATGTCAAGTGAGTCATCGTCAATTTTCGAATTTGATTATGATTGAGTGACAGGTTGGCTTTGCGGAGATTGAGGAAGTTAAGTGGTTTTATTTTTGTTAGTAATTTGCAGCCATACTATAATGTATAATGGTGTCCGTTTATCAGGAAAACGACGTCGTGCAAAAAGCAATGAAGGTGCAGTCAAGAAAGTTGCATAAAAGTAGAATTGCACCAGCCGGGAATCGAACCCGGGTCTGTACCGTGGCAGGGTACTATTCTACCACTAGACCACTGGTGCTCGTTGAGCAACGCCATTTTTTATTAATTTAAACTAAAATAAAACAAACGGATTTTCAATGTTTGTAAGACATTCAAACCTGTTCAGAAATGTGAATTATGTTCAACACTAGTAGCTTTAAAATTGCACTTTTGCAATATATAATTCACTTCCCTGCATCTCAACAATGCTTGATACTTACCAATTACCATCGAAACAACCAAAAAGAGATATTCAAATCTTTTGTTGGCTTTAAACATGACCAGTGGTTGTCAAGACAAAAAAGTATTTTAAATATGACTGGTACCTGCAAGTTCAGTTACATACTGTATGACGACAAGTGGACATCTAATTAGTACAAATATTAGATTCCTGAAATATATGAAATAAACTTAATAAGCAAACAGGTATGAAAGATTAGCAAAGGGTTGACGTACACAGTTTATGAGTCCGAATAAAGATTTCAAAGAAATGTATAGAATACGAGTAAAGGGCATGCCAAACTATAGCAGCTTTAAGTTTTTATTTGAGTTTTAGATGCTCAACTATAGACAGCTTGAATGCACAGCTGACGGTTGAGAATACCTGAGGAGACTTTTTGAGAAGCTGCTCTTTGTTCTCTCTTTAGCTCTAATGCTTAGCCTCGAAGTTACACTCGAAGCGCCAATTGTATAACTAAAAGAAAAATCATAAAGTAATGATGGCTTCTGTAAAAAGCTGAGTAATTAGCTTACAATATGGTATTAAAAGTTCGCCACAATGCAATTTCATAAAAAGCTCAGCCACGAAGATATGACAATTATATGTGTTATAACATATCTTTAGCATCAACTGTACTTGTGTTTCTATAAATAGACAGAGCACACTGACATCTTAGGAATTACATTCATCAAGCAAATCACTTGAGAGATTAAGCAATCTGAAGGTTTTGGAGAGGAGCAAGTTTGTGACAAATTTCATAATTACTGTGAGAAGAGATTGATGGGAGGACATGCCAGGCAAAAGAAAACACCTTCAATGTTCCAAATATTCAAGGTGTGCTTTTCAGAAGATGACAGAGGATACGATGGTTACGAAGAGGCCCTTACCGTGAGAAAGAGATACCGTAGTGATGAAGACAGGGGATACTGGATCGCTGAACCAGGGATCAACCAGAAAGCATCAGCCTTCATTGCAAGATGCCATGCATCTCATGCCTGCAATCATGAAAGCCAATATGCATAACAGTAAGCGTTGTTCTTTACAATAACCACTATGATTTATTTTCTGCTTCTAAGCATGATCATATTTTCAAATAAGAATAATCGAAACATTCATTTTGTAATAGTCATGTGTTTCTTTTATGTCAAATAAGAATCTTACTCAATATGCTTAAACTTGTTGTCTGCTACTACTTCATCCTCAACTAATAGTTTGTGTTTTAAATATTTATAACACATGGGTTTCTAATGTGTACTAAAGCTGAATAGAGATGCCAATTATATTTCAAAATGTGAGTCTATGCACGCACATATGACCCAATTTTTCAAAAAATACATACAATACATGCTAAATACCAACGAGAACCCTCTAAATAACCATATTAAAAATGCAGCAAGAGTTTCACAGATAAAACCAGCAGCTCAACTTAACCAATAAAAAACCCAATGACGCATCAGAAAATACATCTTTCGAATGTGAAAGATCAAGAAATTAAACTTTAAATGGTTAACGTATCTACAACCATATATAAAACAGAAAATGAGTTGCAAAATCGCACTCTGTGAAGATCATATCCCCATCAAAATCTTTTAGGTGCGAAGAGTTCTACGTTCATGCCAATTATGTGTCCATTCATAGTCTGCTCTGCACGATTAACACACCCAAACCATTATTTTCTCTTTGAATAATTTATGGGAAAGGGATTATGACACGTCTTATATCTTTCCTACTCATAATTTAGCATCTGATTCACAGCTACAGGCCATGCAAATGGAAGCAAGCTTCACAAAATTTATCATTTTAATGCAGAACCATGAAACATTGGCAACATTATAAAAGAGGAACTAGCTGTACTTGACACTAACATTTTTATGTTTAATTCAGCTCCAAATTGATCATAAATGCCAAAATACCGACAAGTACACTGAGTAAAGGCTTCATACGCACCCAGAAATGTGTGTTCAAAATTTGTGGTGGAAAAACCTCTCATCCTTGACCCACTTGATTAATGATTCAACAATGCATTCCTTTCTCTCATGCCAAAGTACAGATCTTGATTTAATACGCCTTCCGTAGTTCCGTATTTTCTTCACCTTTTCATACACCTGAATGTTAGTACCTATAATTTTTCATTTTTGATGAGTTTAAAGTTGCATCATGTATCATAAAGTTTTCATAGCACAGAAAGAAACTTATCCTTTGTAAACAGTTAAACAATATACTTTTGTTAATTATGTGTATTTATCAGGCATATATAGTTCTAAAGATTACCAGTAGTTTTTGTGCTCTAACTTCTAAACCTAAAATATAAACCGTCCATTAAGTCAGATGCTCTTACATAAACAAGTGGTCGTCACATGTAAACCCTACAAATGAGAAGGGAGGCATGTGTGCATTATGAATTAAGGGGCATGCATCGCTTTTATCAAGTACAATAAACGAATAATGAAAGCAGACAACATTAATATTAAGTATTAACAACAGAAGGGGGATGGATCATGGAGGTGATGTAACTAATCAGATTAAAGTTAAAGAAAGGGAAGTTTTAGTTTAACCTGCACTGCAGGCATCTTATACTGCATCAGTTTGATTAGTTAAGTTTCATTCAGATGAAGTACAAGTATCAAGACCATCTTCTCATTTGCATTCTAGAGATACATATATTTATTCAGACATGGGTGTGTGCATTTCAAGATAAATGAGAAATGACAAACCTCGAGTCGTCGCAATCACTGGGATCGACTTTAATGTTGCAAATGGAGGAGGCATTTGAAGTACAAACCAGTTATCCAATATCATGTGGGGGACAATTCATGTGACCCTGCAGAAGCAAACCAAAATGCTTAACTAGCAATGTTTAAAAATATATAGCAGTATTTAAATCATCTTGTCTCTTCCTACGACAGACAGCTTAAAAAGTTTATTAACTAAATACTTCAAAATTAAAAGTCTGATTAGTTCACACACATGTTCTTTAGATTCAACAGCACATTGCAACATATAATTCATTTAAAATCTTATAAAAGTAGCAATTAACACAGCATACAGTAAGGGATGAAAAGTGCAATGAGTTAAACTGCAACTGGTTTTACACATTCAAGTGCAGTGATTGAAATTTAAATAGAAATATTAATGTAGAATACGGTATGATCCATATACACTACTCTAGTTGATATAAACATACGTCATATTCATGTCTTTCACGTGTAGGACAGTGTTTGGGGAGCCTTGCTTGCAACATGTGCACTGCTGAGTAGCAGGCCAAATTTAACTAGAAGATAAGAGGAGAGCACGATTTCCCTATCAAACCCTCTATCATTACCACATCCCACGGATCTTGCTACCCATAAGACCATATCCTCTCTATCTCATATATAAATAGATGTCAATATGCATACACATCGAAAGCTAAAAGCTGAACCATAGCGAGCTACAACTTTCAAAGTCGCTTAATAGCCAAAAGGTGAAATCCCGAGATTACAACCACCAGCAACAAGAAGATAAAACATGGTTTCTTGGGTTCGAACAATCACAACCCCTTTTAGGAAAGCTTGCACCTTCTTCAACCCTCAACAGA
This sequence comes from Sedum album, assembly GCA_006409495.1. Taxonomy (NCBI): domain Eukaryota; kingdom Viridiplantae; phylum Streptophyta; class Magnoliopsida; order Saxifragales; family Crassulaceae; genus Sedum; species Sedum album. Next base: position 155,211 of record QZGG01000253.1, read on the forward strand.
GTCAATCAAGAGACAAGAAATCCCAACCGGGTGAGTACTGACCATTTATATTTTTCAACCATCAGCTACATTTTAGGTGAAATAAAACTACAATTAATTTGCAGTCTTCAAAGCATCGACTTATGCAAAAAACATTTTCAGGTGGATATGACAATAGGATCATGGATTTACATGGGGAGGTTATGGCATGTGCATATGAGGATGTACAAGTCATGTGGTCAATCCTGGACAAATCAAACTCTAGAGCTTGCAGTGTCAATTCCTCTTAAGCTTCTACAGATTTGTCACACAAGTTTCATGGACGTCTAGTTGACTTTATCTCTACAAGTGGACATAAAGGGCATAGGCAATTGAGACGGTCATCTAGCATATTAGTCAAGATATAAGATCATAGTTTTATAATCCATAGAGTTCTGCATCCATGTATGGATATTGTTTTGTGTGTGGTTCATCATTCTAAGATATTTGCTAATAGGATGTGTAATCACCCAGTCTGTAGATATATGAACAAGCAAATCAGGATGCAGGGGTTGGTCTGTTAGAAAGTTGATTAGGAAGTTCATGAGGACGAGAAGAGTTAGCCAACAAAGCCTATGTTCCTATATATGTTGTTATGTCGTATCGTTAAGTAAAGAATCCCATGATTCAAAATTACGAATTGTGGCGAGAAGTTATTAGCTAGAGGTTGCTATCAGAACTCTTATCAGTTTATCTAGTTAACATTAGACATGACGATGATATCAAAACCAAATGGAATGAAAACAGAAACTCTTTTTCAAGAACTTGCATTTTAGGAATACGTATGGGGTTCAAATTCTAGATTTATCTTACTCAAGATCAAGTCCACACTAAATGGCTGTGGATTACTCTCAATTTTAATCCAATCTATCATTCAAAAAAGCCAGATGACCCGTGTCAGTAAGAGGTTACATTAATCATTCAATCACTCACAACTTTCTGAAAGGTTTAACCAGGCATGTTCATAAACTAATTTACTTTATGAAGTCGAGTTCACATTACATGATCAGGTCAACTGATAGACAATTGATTTACGAAAATAATGAAAAGAAGTCAGTAAAAAGCCTTATTTGCGGAATGGGTAGAGTGAAAAATATGTTACCACATTTTTAATCAAGGAATCAGCTAAAAGGTGGGGATGTATAAACTAAACAGTTTGAGCAATCCAAGAAAGAAAACAACATGTAGTAGCAAACAGCCAAGGACTCAAAAATCCACTACCAATTTGTAATAAATACCATATGGAGTATCCAATACTTTCTTTCCCAACTTCCACCCTATCAAGGTATCTTTGCATTTAATAAGTGTCCTTGTCTGAAAGTTTGATTCTAATTTCTAAAGGACAGAACTGAAAGGCCACTTATGTTCACTCTCAAGACCACCCAGTTAATTAAGGCTCAATATGACAAGGAATTATCTTATCATGTCCAGATGATGTGCCAAAAACCAATCATATGTTAACAAAACAATAGATGGCATATATCATAACATTTACTCCCCGAGCGGCATATATCACTAGCGGCCATCGCACAGCACAATTGAAGTATCAGAAATAAAAGTATAAATTACATAATTCCCAATTTCACATTGAAAACTAGAAGTATGCCTACGCTACGCATCACACACAAGGACAAAACCCTAGGCACGCAAGCAACATACCAATAGAATCGACCTGATGTTATAAACATAAAAAGTAAAAAACCTACATACCTCAGTGAATCAAAGCAGAGCCTCATCTCAACCAGCTCCAATCGAATCAGTCAAAACCCTAAAACTATTCAAACAAACGTACAAAATCACAATATCATCCACCAAGCACAGAAATCAATATACAATCTCACGTCACAATGCGTACCGGTGCCCAATTACGGAGCTAAGTTGAGGCCGCAAACATCCGTCGGAATGCGCTGGCCGCCTCGAGTGATCGCTCCCCGGTCGCAAATTCAAAGTAACCGCCTTTTATCCTCGCATCACACTGGGCCTGAGTTTGGGCTCAGAATGTTGTAAAATCGGATCGGGTTAAACCCGGATAATCAATCGGGTTGTGCAGTAGGCTCTAATCGCGAGGTGAAATCGATCGAACGACGGCAAAGCATTTCGTCGGCGATGGAAGGAGGGAGTGCGGCGTCGCGAGGACTGCTGCCATTTCTGGCGATTAACGCCGTTAGCGAGTACTACCGGCTAGGTAGGATGCCGCCGGTGACGGCGAGTTTAGTAGCGACGAATACTGTTATCTATTTGAGACCTAGCTTTCTGGAATCGATCATTCCTTCTATCGATGAGGTGTGGTTTAATCCACATCTCATTTTCAAGGTACGCTCAGTCACTTTTTGAGTTGGTTAGGTTGGGGTTTAGTTCAAGTGATTTGAGGTCTTAGTTTTGTGTATTGTGTGATGTTAGGGTTTGGATTTTTCTAATGTGATTGTGTTGTTTTGAGCTTTATTGCATATTTGTACTTAACTTCACTCTATAATAGAATCGGAATGAAAACGCTAACATAGGAGAATAGTGTGTTGAAATTGTTGCTATTAGTGTTCATGAGCTACTCTGTAACCATAGTCCATCGATACGGAACTGAATCATGAGATTCACTATTGGTTGATTGTGAGAGTCAATTATAATGTTACACTGTGTTGTAGAAAAACACTAAAAGATGGTGCTTGAATCAGATTATTGCGGCAGACGCTAGAATGAATGCAACCATCAAGCCTGTGACATATTATTGTCATCTGCTATTGAGTGTTTATTGCTTATTTATTTGTTGTTGCTCAATGCAGTACATGGACCTCAAGCGCTTCTTGTTGTCTCCTTTTTTTCATCCTAACGACTCCCACCTGGTGTACAACATGATATCACTTTTGTGGAAGGGAAACCAGCTGGAAGATTCAATGGGAAGCGTCGAGTTTGCTACAATGATTGCAACATTGCTTGGTATGTCCCAAGGTATTACGCTGCTACTGACAAAGTCCCTCCTGTTGTGTAACTATAAGAAGCCATATTACTTCACTTATGATGCCGGGTTTTCTGGAATCCTCTTTGGAATGAAAGTTATCCTCAATTCTCAATCAGAAGATAACACGTATGTGCATGGCCTGCTGCTTCCTGCTAAATATGCTGCATGGGTTGAGTTGTTTCTTGTCCAGTGGCTGGTACCTGGTGTATCATTCACTACACATCTAGGAGGCATATTGGCAGGGTTTCTTTATCTTTATTTGAGAGATGCTTACTCTGGGCCTAATCCACTCACAGTTGTCATTAGAGGAATTAAAAAGGCATTCGAATGGCCCTTAAGGTTTATGAGAAGGTTGTTCCGCAGGAGACGTACTATTGGAAGGGGAACTGTAGGTGGAGGTCAAAGAACCTGGTTATCCAACACATGGAGATGCCGTGCTTGTACTTTTGCAAACTCAACTTTGCTGAGTGAATGCGAAATGTGCGGTGCAAGTGAAAGTGCTGAAGTGCCTCCTTTTCGCTCACCTCATGGCAACCTTTCTGTAGAAGAGTTGCGTCTTCGGAGACTCCAGAGGTTTGACAGATGACTTAAGCTACTTGTCTACTCTCTATGCTAATTCAGGGATTTGCTCATCGAGTTTAGCGGCAGCCTAATATGAGGCTATAGACAGCTAAATGTGAATTAGTATGTACTCTTATTTCTGATGTTGTAGAATTTTTTTTTGGAAGTAAAAAATCTGCATTTTTATTAGAAGTCTCTTATGTCCAACTGCTGGTTATATTGCAATGTTTGCTCAATGGACCCATCTAGTTTATATTGCAATGTTTGCTCAATGGACCCATCTAGTTTATATTGCAATGTTTGCTCAATGGACCCATCTACATTTTAGTTGTGAAGAAGATTGAAAATAAAGTGGAAACACGTCATTTCACTTTTTAGCATTTGAAAGTCAAAACAAATGTTACAACTTGGCTTATTATGCCTTCTTGAAAACTTTGTAATATTATTTGATTCAGATTACATTGAATCCACATTCTTTCAAACACACTTGACCTCTCTACATACAACATTGGGACACATCCTGATTACAACAAACACTCACACAGCTGATAGATGGAGTGTACCTAAACAAACAACATCTGCATCCTGTAAATTATACAAGCCATAAAATCAGTCATTTGTCTTTTTAAATTCAATTAGAATATCAAACTTCAAAAAAGAATAAACTTTACCCTGAGGATAGTAGACCCGCTCTCGAACAGCTGCCGGAACCTTTCCAGCAGTTGTTGTAGTTTCAGCCACTGCAGCCGAGGATGCTGCCATGAGTATCATGGCTACCAGCATTAACACCAAAATATGAACTCTACCCATTTTCTTTGTTGGTGACTAGATGTTTAGATGCAAGTGCAGTTGCAAGTTGAGTATGTGATCCTTGCCTTGAGAAGTTGCATTTATACAATGAGTGATTTTAGCAGGACAAAATGCTAGCCGAAGTTCAATTAAAACAAAGTATACAAGTGGCTTCCGATATTGTTGACTAATATTCATATTCACTACAGCAGTAAATATAAACACTCACTTTCCAAAATGTGTTTTTAAGGAAAATCTCAAATGTATCGAAGCTCGGTGCATATCAAGGCTAAAAAGATAAAAATATCCCTCAATTTCTTGTTCAATGTCCGAAAAGTCCCAACACATTTTTCATCATATCGTCAAAAAAATTACCAAAATATTCTTAACCTTACAATTTTATCTTATTTTGGGCATTTTTATTATTTCGAGTCTCGATATACAGAGACTGATTTGGCTGCTCAAGTCAACCAGTAACATCATATCGATTGCTCGTGATATTGGGTAAATGGTCTGCGACAAAAATGAGTCAGCAGCTTGTGGAGTTTATTTTGACAAACAAAAATGCATTTGAATTGATAATCCAGTTGGTTTCTAGATATTTGATGTCGATGTAGGTGGACAGGATAAGGATTTTTTTTCTTCCTTTTATCTATTTATTTTTATTTAGAAAAGGATTACAGGAATTTCACTCCTACTCCATGACTCGAACCCAAAACCTGTTGGCCCAGGTAGTGGGTGCCCAAACACTAAGCCAACCCCACACGAAAATGTGTCCCGCAAAAGCTTTAAAACATGTTTCATACTTCAGAGGGCTTTTTATCTTTGCGGAAATTCCATAGAATGATCTAACTGTGTTCAAAGCATCAGTAAAATGAACATTGTTGGGAGCTAAAAGGATTGCTTTAGTTTAATGTTACACTGTCTGGGCAAAGTGTTCCACTGTAAGATTGAGCATGTGCTTTTGCACGGCTACATAATTTATAGGCTTGAAGTCTCATGTGGAAGTTAATCACCATGAGCTAAAACATTGTCTCATTCTCAAAACACAGGCATCAGAAGCTACATTACAATGCCAACTTCTATTCATTTGCTCACAATCAAACAAAGTTGGTACATAAGTGTGGTTTAATAAGTGTATTGTGATAGATGTTTGATACAAACTCCACTAAATAATTAATTTAAAAGTGTATGGTATTTCAGTTCACTAATACAACATGACAGTGATATCAAGAAGAGCCTGCAATCATGATACATATCATGGCTGAGTACCATCTTTTTGAGATGTGGCTGGGGTAGGAAATCGACATAAAATGCCTAACAAAGTTGATTATAATGGATTCAGCAATATCAAACTGATTGCTTTTTTGTGTTGTGGTTATTGTCTCCATCCTTCCCTTTTCTTTTCATCCCACCAATTTGAGCTTTCTTAGGACCCTGGAACAAAAAACAGAATTCAGGTGCATCTTTTCGGACTTTATTTCGTTGCGAATGAAGATTAATTAACAAATGACATCATGCTCGTCTAAATAAAACTCAGGATTATATTAAAGAATAATACCTCAACAGAGAAGGTCTTCAAAGGGTTTTTACTTTTTCTTGATGAATTTTTGGATGTTCGACGTTTTGCTGGCTTGTTATTTCCCATTGCAGCCTTTTGTAGTTTGACTAGCTTGCTTGCTTCTCGCGTCGTTGCATCCAAAAGGTATTCAGGCACTTCACGTAGGTGAAGAGGAACAGGCTTCTTGCTTAGAACTTTGTCGTGCTTTAACAGATCTGTTCATACACAATATGCATTAAAATCAATCTCTTTCGCCAATTAAGTATAAAGAATGTCAAAATAAAAAGTAAGCTTCCGTTACCCAAGTCTTTTGGGTTTGACTCGAAATGTGCTTTAAGCCTGCATAAAAGTGACACGATAGGTCCATTTATGGTCTTAAACACATAAAAACCGTGTAATATAATCTATCTGAAACATGCACAAATCTCATTCCCTTTTTTACTTTGAAATCACTATGTTGGGATTAAAGATGTGTAAAAGTAAAAACAGACCACAAACCGCAAAAATGGAACGAATAAACTTACTTTTCGGAATTCAGAATTTCGTTCCTCAAGTCTTGCGCACGGGCTTCCCTTACTGCAACTTTAGTCACACTCTTAGCAACATCCTGTAATTTGCTTCATAGGTTAAACTCTACCAAGAGCTTGGAGCACATTGATTTCCCAAGAAACAAAAAACCATATGAAATAAATCCAAGTCATAAGAAAATTTAGATCAAGTTTCGACATAATTACTTCAACTCTGTATCTTAAGGATTCAACAGCATTTTTTGTCAGCAATGGAAATGGAGCTATGAATCCAGCATCTTTGTCTTCCTCATCTCCTAAAAAGGCTTTTATATCATCAAAGATATTCATCTCATTTGGAGACACCTATTGACATTGTGAATTGGAGTCAGTGGATAGGTAAAAGCCACTTGGCCGTAACCTATTTAATATGGTGTACATCAAACTTACTAGAGAAACCGAAGCACCCGTGCTATAACCTCTCCCAGTTCGGCCAATACGATGGACATACCCCTCAACAGATAAAGGCATATCAAAGTTTATAACCTGGACAAAACCAAGGATGGATATCTTTCGTTAGAGTTCACTGCTAAATTAAATGTCAACGCATCCCACAAAATAAGAAAAATATTCTCAGAAACCTTAACTAGAAGCAACATGAATTGCATTGAGTGCCAAGACTAACATACCGTGTGCACATTCTTGAAATCTATTCCTCTAACTACTCCAAATTCAGCGTCCAACTTTGCCTTGTTATGCTTTTTAGACTTCTTTGTGTCAGAACCATTCTCCGGTTTAGTGTCAGCGTCCTCTTTTGTTTGGCTTTCATCAGTAGCGATTAAATAATCAAAGAGCCCAACATTAAATTCCTGAAAACAAAGTCAATGAAATTGTTATGATATGGAATCCAGCTAACAAAGACAACTCTGTATTGTTGACAGAAAGATATGAAGAAGTGATTGTCGCAACACCTCGAGAATATGAAGACGTGAATTCTGCGGCAGTTCGGCATTTAATACAGCAGATCTGATTCCAAACTGCAAACATAAATAAATAACCAAATAAAGCAGGGTTGTGCTTAAACCTTAAACATACCCATAGGTCAGCAATATGATACTTGCACCGAGTGTAGTGAGTAATAGGTCCACAAATTCTACGAAAGCAAGTAAATTATCCCTAGCATTCAAAAAGTTTTGCACAAGAGCTACAATAAATACAATGACAACGGGCACCAGATTAATGCATTATCATTTCCCCAACCACCATAATACTACTCATTTTAGCAAATCGATGAAAGAATAAAAACATTAAAATTAGTAAAGTGTTAGTGATACACATTTTACCTTCTCTAGAAACAGCCTCAATCTAAAACCCATGTCAATAGTATTGGTGTATATCAACACTTTCTTCTGAACAAGTTCTAGCTTCAGAAGTGCTAGAATGTATACTAACTTGTCATTATAACCACATGCAAGCTGAAAATCAAAACAATAAATTCATCAAGGTTATAGGATGTAACTAAAGGGAATGGAATGAGATTTATAATTGAAATCACTGTCATTTTGACAGTCAGTATAAACTGACACCCGATATTCAACAACATAATTTCAAAAAATCTGTCAGAGTAAAATCTACTCAACAAAAAGAAATGTGACAAGAATAAGAGGATGCAGAACAGGCTAATATTTGTCAATAAACAACATAACCGATTAACTCTTACCCAAAATTGTTGAACATTTTGGGGGATGATATCATCCTTAACTTCTCCCACTTCCGGCAATGTCAAGATGTAAGGATTGTGTAAAATAAGCTTTTTAAGTTTCTCAACATCAGAACTGTAAAGGAGACAATCAAAAAGATCAGTTATTATAAAGATAAATGACTTGCAGCTGCTTAAGGTCTTCGCTAAGTACTGAATGTCAAACCTTTCTGCTTGTTTTCGGCCATTAAAATTACTTGGCTACACACCTACTAGTACTAGCACCCAAAGTCACACTATTGAAATGTATTCGGCTCATTTACCTCGATGTAGCAGACATGAGAAGGCATTGGCACCTTTTAGGTACATGAGCAGTGAGAGCTTTGAGATCGTCTTCATAGCCATATGACAAAAGGAGATCTGCCTGAAACATTATTAAAATTCAATGTTATAAAATCATGTTGAATGGAATTGTTTGAATTTCTTAGTTATGGTCTATGGTTATGAATATCACTGTAGAATTAAGTGATTATAATAGGTAGTAACCCAGCACAGAACCATGCAGCCTGTAAAATAAGCCATTTGCATCGTAACTCTTTTGGCAAATTTTTTATAGCTTTATCAGTTTAATAAAGAAGCACTGAGACAAAAAAGCCCTAACCATTTACAATTTACCTATGAGCTGGAACAAAATAGTGACTACAGAAAAAAGGGAAAAAGGACGCACCTCGTCAAGAACAAGCATTTCAAGAGAATCTGTGATTGAAGCCGCTTTAAGGAAACCAGATGACAAGCATTTGGGGATACATGCAGGTGTAGTTACCAAAATATCAGGTGGTCCAGCCAAGGTAACGCGCTGCATTTATAATCAAACTAATCAGCAAATGTAAATCTAAATTTGATGAGCAAATTCCAGTTAAACATTCAATTATATGAGATTCTGACCAGGTCAGATGGACTTGTGCTAACTGATAATTGAGCAACTTTCAACTGAACCCTGCAAAATTCGATGAGAGACGAAACCTCTGCATAAACCTGTAAAATGGCAAAGCCTGGTAAGGAATACAAATAAAGAAAAAAGGCTTCACTGCCGCATGAATAAGGTAGAATAAGTTACTTGTTGGCACAGTTCTCTGGTTGGAACTAAAATAAATGCACTAGGGGCAAGCTTGTTTCTTGAACCAGAATCAGAAAATAACTTCTGAAGCACTGGGAGGAGATAAGCGAAAGTCTTCCCTGAACCAGTCTTTGCACGAGCAACCACATCCTTCCCTTGCTGAGAAAATTTAAATACCATTTCATCATAACACTTCACGGCCCGTCTTACATAAACAAAAAAAATCATTAAACGAAAAACTTACAAGAATTAATGGTATAGCAACGCGCTGAATTGGTGTGGGATTGTCAATGTTCTTTTTATTCAAAGCACGTATCAACCGAGGGTCCAACCCAAGTTCTTCAAAAGTCTGATCTCCATCTTCCACTTCAAGAGACTCTACTTTCTTAACTTGATTAGATACATCCTCAGTCTTATCCGCCATTAAAGATTCAATACTGACTGCAAATTCACAATTTAGGAAGAACCTAACCTAACAGAACTCTATAATCTGCACAAGGGTTAGTTACTTTCAGAAAGTGCTGAAATTAATATGGCACGGTGTGGCTTTGCTGTGTAGCGGAGCCGAGTGGCGCCGTGTGGAGGTGTGGAGGTGGTGTTTGCTGGCTTTTGGGTGAAGATGAAACCCTAATTAGGGTTTCTAAATTGGGGAGGGACTGTTTCATTCGGTTCAATCCAATTCGAATCGGTCTGGTTTTTTTGAACTGGTTCGATTTAAGACAATAAATATGATCAAATTAAATTTGATCCAATTAAACTTGGTTTAATGAGAAGAATTCATTTGCATAACTAATATAAACAATTACAAATGAGTATCAACAAAAAGTAATGACCGATCAGATGGATAATTTTTTTTGATAGCGGTTACAATGGGTACAATTCGTCTAAGATCTCATACATGAGAATCATATTCTAATCACTAGTAGCACAGGTCACAACGGACACCTTCACCCAATCATTGACAAGCATGTTTAGCCAAATCAAGCGCGCATGTCTCTCCGCTCTGCTTACATGACCACTTTCATGAATACCGACGCGAACAAGCCCCACGTCCAAAGGCAAGCAAGGAAGATTCCTGCACAACACACACAACCTCCTCGCTCGCGCGGGAGGAAAGAAAGACCTCCTCGCACGTGGCGGGAGGAATGAAGCCTTAGAAAAAATCGATCAGATGGATAATTTAATAGTAATTATTTCGTAATATAAATTCATATTGGTCAATTAAGTTGGTATTTATTTAACTAGAAGAAAATACTAAGATTTAGTTGCATTTTCAATTCCTTTAACCAACTTCTCATATATTTTAACTTAAAAGTGAAATACTTGACCACTTTCATGGTGTATCCATGTAGATTCTTATATTTGATTTAATGAAAATATATGTGCAGTTTGCATAAATATTAACAAGGCTTCTGCATTTAATGTGATAAATACGGGACGATTATTCGGTTGTATTATGTGAATTAATTACATCCTCCGATAATTTATTATTTACATATCTTATCATTAGCATTTGATTATTACAACAAAATATCACTTACAATTAATAGTATAGTACTCTGATTGTTATTAATATTATGTCCATATCTTTGAATGGTATATATTGCACTTAAATTGTTAACGATAATAATATGGGGTTATGAACTGCCATTTTTTGACAAATTACGGTCTCAATTATCAAAAATGACTAATAGGAGACAATTTCAAAATAAAACTTCAATTTTTTAGTAAAATTATACTATCTAAATTATATTTTTACTCACACGTTATTATCGTTACAAAAATGATACAATGAATGGACTATATGAGCTAGCATTAAACGATGTTTTGAGAGTTGTGTCATTTACGATGTAGTATTTTCTAATTCTAAGTGTTATATAGATGATTTTTTGAAATTTATTTTAGACTATACTAACAGTGCATTTTATAGTTATGATTTTCTATAAATACATATAAGTAATTTTTTTATAGTTATTCTGGAATTTACCAAACTATAAACATAAATTTAAAGTGTAAACTGCATATTCCAATAACTAATTTATTGAAAGTGGCTGATGGTGACAAGCTGATTGTTTTGGTGGTTGTTTGGAATCAATAAATGGACAATTAAGTGTACTTAATGTAACACTTAGATCCCTAAGTACACTTATTTCAATGGAAATTAATAATAGAAACACACAGAGATGCATCATGCATGTGCTACCTTAACTTGCTCCTATGTGCCTTGAGCTGTGTAGCACTGTTACATTTATAATATTACTTGAAACCCTACACAATAGAAGATTAAACAATTTGCATAAGTGCACCAATTGCAAAATTCTAATAATTAAACAATTTGCATAAATTATCACTTCAAGTCTATTATAAAAAAGTATTTTTTTAATAGTACCTATAAATTATTTGTAGAAAGAAATCAAGGAAAAGGAAACATGAAGTGGCCGATAGTTATTTTTCATGTCATAAAAATAGTATTAATTTTATAAAAAAGGGGTTAAAAAGAGACCAGTTTTTAAGGGAGACAGCCCCATCAGTCCTACAAAATTGGGACACAAATAAACAATAAAATAACTAAATTTAATTCAATAAAAACAAGTAACAAACCAAAGCAGGATGATAGTGCCCCACACTCCCCCACTTCTCTCTACTCTCCCCCTTTCATTGCACATGTATGGTTTGATCTGATCAGCAGCAGCAGCTCCACCCCCACCCTCCTCTCCTTGCTCTCTCTTATTAACCCCTCATCTCATCTCACCATCTCTGCCTCAAAGTTCCTATCTTTTCAGTTTAGGTATGCTTTTTGAGATTAAGGTTTTGTTGGGTATTTTTGTTTATTAGGTTTGGTTCATGTTATGCCTTCAAGTTTGGATTTTGATGGGGTTTTGAGATCTGGGTATTTGTAAAATTGTTAATTCCTGTTGTTTTCTGATGCTTATTGTCAGTGTGGTTCTCTGAGTTTGAAGCTGACTTGAGTGGTCCTTGAAATTAGAATCATTTAATTAGAATTTGGAGTAATGAAGTGAAGCTTATCTCACTTTTTGTTTCCTGTGGTGTGGATTTATTTATGCCTTTTGGTGATTTGGATGGAAACTGGAAAGCTTATGTGATTGGGTTTTTATTGCTTATTCATGGACAGCATGTGACCTTTTATCTTAAGTTGCATCCTTTTTTAAATCTGACTTGTGAGTTATCTCAACTTTGTTGTGAATCTAAGTGGAGATTGTATGATTTGATGTTGGCAGTGGAGTGTAGCGCTATTTCCGTGATTTACTTGTAACTCGTCATGGATGATGTCTACGATTGAATTGGTGACCTTGTTGTATAGTTGGCATATTTCGAGTATGACTGATTGGCGTTTCATTTCACAGGGTTGGCAGGATGATGTAAAGATTGAGCTTTAGAGCATAAAGTTAAGTTCTAAAGATGTCTGCTGGTGGCTGTGCTGGTTTAGCTGATAATGGCAGGAGTCTGATGGCTTCTAATGAAACTAAAGCAGATTCGACGGTTGCCAATCTGTTACCTAAAGTTGTAGATACAATGGTCAAAAAGGCAGGTGCTTTGTTGAATGAAACTGATGTAGTTTCTGAACAAGAATCTATCGTCATTGACACGGCGAGCATGCCTGACTCACCCACCAATCAAGATGTGGAAATTGGAGAAAGTGGAAGTGCAAAGGAATGCGCAGTTTCTGCCAAAACAAGTGATGGGGCGAGCAGTCTTCAGAGAATTAGTGAAAGTGCAAAAATAAGTGGTAATGTTGGCACTATGGAAAGCGGTAAAAGCAGTGTATGCAGAGGTAGTACGAGCAGTAATGTAAGTGATGAAAGCATGTGCAGTAACTTCAGTAGTGCAGTCAACAAGCCCCATAAGGCGAATGATGTGAGATGGGAAGCAATACAGGCTGTTCGTACTAAAGATGGTGGTTTGGGATTGAGTCATTTCCGACTACTAAAACGGCTAGGCTGTGGAGATATAGGGAGTGTTTACCTCTCAGAATTGAGTGGTACTAAGTGCTACTTTGCAATGAAAGTTATGGACAAGGGATCTCTTGCAAGTCGTAAGAAGCTTCTTCGGGCTCAAACCGAAAGGGAGATATTACAATGTCTCGACCATCCTTTCCTTCCAACTTTGTATTCACATTTTGAAACTGATAAGTTTTCATGCTTGGTGATGGAGTTCTGCCCTGGGGGCGATCTCCACACTTTACGGCAGAGACAGCCCGGCAAGTATTTTACCGAACAAGCAGTCAAGTATGATCTTTTAAACTTCTTTTTCACTCTCATCATTATCACTTAGCATAAATTGTGTGATTTTCTGTGTTAGTATTTCATAATCGAACTGCACTGGCCCGCCAATTTTCACTTAATTCTGGCACAGAAATTGGAAATTTTACCTCACAACTCATATTGAGCAGTGAAGATAGTAGTCCACTTTTAAGATTGAGCAATTGTACATTTGATTCAGACTAAATATTCAACTCGACACGGCAGATAAATAAAGTACAAATGAATGGATTTTCGCCTCTGAGATTGTCTTTTACTAGTTTCATCTTGTGTTGTATTGATGTGTGATTGGCATATATATTTGGAATAATTGTGTGTGACTAAAGTGAATTATTTGTGTGGTTGTGCAGATTTTATGTTGCCGAAGTACTTCTTGCCATGGAGTATCTGCACATGCTAGGCATCATTTATCGTGACCTGAAACCGGAAAATGTACTTGTAAGGGAAGATGGGCACATAATGCTGTCAGATTTTGATCTCTCCCTACGTTGTTCTGTGAGCCCAACTCTCGTCAAGACCTCATCTCTCGAATTAGACCCCAACAGGAGAAACTCGGGTTATTGCGTCCAACCTGCTTGCATTCAGCCACCATCTTGCATTCAGCCAGCTTGTGTGGCTCCAGTGACATGTTTTGGCCCTCGATTTTTCTCAAGCAAGTCAAAGAAAGACAAGAAAGTTAAAAATGATATCGGGAACCAAGTCAGTCCATTACCTGAGCTCATGGCGGAACCAACAGGAGCACGCTCAATGTCATTTGTTGGCACTCACGAATACTTAGCCCCAGAAATAATCAAAGGAGAAGGTCACGGAAGTGCAGTCGATTGGTGGACATTCGGAATATTTCTCTACGAACTATTGTTCGGCAAAACACCATTCAAAGGTTCAGGTAACCGAGCCACATTGTTCAACGTTGTCAGCCAGCCTCTACGTTTCCCTGATTCACCAGTAGTCAGCTTCGCAGCACGTGATCTCATCAGAGGACTACTAGTAAAAGAACCCCAACATAGACTGGCATACAAACGTGGCGCCACTGAAATAAAGCAACACCCTTTCTTTGAAGGAATCAACTGGGCATTAATACGCTGCGCCACCCCACCTGATATCCCAAGGCCAGTTGAAATAGAGCGAACTGCACTCCCTATAAAGGGGAAGGCCACCGACACAGCTACAGCCCCAACCACAACCATCACCTCAACTGCACCAAACATGCAACAAAAAGGATCTAATAATTATCTCGAGTTTGATTTCTTCTAGCACTAGTTAATGCCGAGAAGAAGCTGTTTCTGAACTCTCTCCTGGCATTTTATGCTGGAATTTTTTTTCATCTTGAACTGTATTGCCTTTTTGAAAGAATGGGGGCATGTGTATTGTCAAGTGTGATGTATTTCTGATTGTGATGTTGGATCCCAATGTTAGTGAAATTTTCTAAAAATGAGATCAAGAACAATTTGCGGTGAAGGTGGATCGAACACCTGACCTTCAGATCTTCAGTCTGACGCTCTCCCAACTGAGCTATCCCCGCATGATGTTAAATTCATCATTAAAATTTTATATATATTTTAACGTTGATTCGTCTAGTCCTTCATTGGAAAAGGATAGCTATTTGCGAAATGTTGCTAGGCACTGACTGCTTGCTCAAAACCCTAATCGCACCTCGGCGTCGCCGTTTCGGCTCTCATTTCATCGACAGCCTACGCTCTCATCCGATTCCATGTTAGCATTCATCTTCGTCTTTTCTCATATCGTTAATCACTTCATCCGCTTTTGTATGAATATTGTAATCTGTTGTTTGAACTAGTAGTTGACGGAGATTGTTGTCGATTTTTGCAGTTTCAGAACTCCTCTTGTGTCAGCATCCCTTGGATTGCAAATCTGCTGCAGGTCAGTTTTTGTCCAGCTATGTGTTTTTGTTGAGGTTTTTCTCTTGAAAATGAAGTGTTGAACTGAATATTTCGATGCAAATATACATCTTAAGGGTTGGTTTCTGATTTGCGGTATATCTGATATAGTTGTATTTATGTATGTTTAGTTTCATTTTGTGAAGTGGCATCAATGGAGGTTGTGCTAAATGAGCAAAATGTGGCCGCAAGTAATGGTGAAGAAGTAGTAGGGACGATGAATGCTGTGGAGGAGAATGCTGGGGAAGGGCAGGTAATGTCGAAAAGGGCGCAGAAGAAGTTGCTGAAGCAACAGAAATATGAGGCGAAGAAGGCAGAGAAGAAAGCAGCGGAGAAGGAGTTTAAGAAGAAAGAAGGGGAGAGAAAGAGGAGGGAGTGGGAAGAGAAGTTAAATGGAGTAGACGAGGATGAAAGAGTTAAGCTTATTGAAGCAAGGAGGGGGTTGAGGAAGGAGAGGATGGAGACGCGGAATGAAGAGAAGGCAAATAAGATCGAGAGATTAACAAAGGCGAAAGAGTGTGGGCAGAATATTGTGATTGATCTTGAATTCGCTCATCTCATGTCTCCTAGTGAAATCAACAGTCTAACTCAACAGGTATCATGTTCTCGCTTGCATTAATTACATTAGTCGTCAATGAACATAAAATTTGCTGTATAATAATCTGATGATATTTTATTTTGCGTCTTCTAAACTTTGCAGATTATGTACTGTTACGCGATGAATGGGAAGTGTAAAACTCCGAGCCACCTATGGTTGACAGGCTGCAACGGAGAAATGGAGACCCAGCTATTAAAAATCCCAGGGTATAATAACTGGATTATCGAGAAGGAAAGTCAATCATACATTGAAGCTTTGAAAGATCGAAAGGAAGACTTGGTGTACTTAACTGCTGACTCAGAAACAATGCTGGATGACCTCGATTCTACGAAACTGTACATTGTTGGAGGATTAGTGGATCGGAATAGGTGGAAAGGTATTACTATGCAGAAAGCTACTGAACAGGGAATCCAAACTGCAAAACTTCCTATTGGCGAGTACTTGAAGATGTCGAGTTCTCAGGTATATATTTTCTTCTTTCCTTTTTTCAGCGTGCACAAAATTGGCTATTTTTTCTAATTATCTAAACATGGTTTCCCCACAACTGTAAACAGGTCTTGACAGTCAACCAAGTGATTGAGATTCTCCTCAAGTTCATCGAAACCCGGGACTGGAAGACGTCGTTCTTCCATGTGATTCCACAAAGAAAGCGATGTGAAGCAGATTCTGAAGTTGACCAAGAAGACGAACATGAAGAAGGCAACAATGGACATATAGACAAACAAATGGAAGCCAAGAAGGTTTGCCTAGAAACCCCTACAACTAAGACTAGGTAGTTTATTCTCATTGAATTGAGATTTTGAACTCTTCATGTGTAACCTTTTTCGTCAGTTGAATGAGGTTCCACAATTTCGAGCCAATTACTGCGTTTAATTTGCGAAGTATTAGTTATATGTTTGTAGCTGTGTGTTCGTGTTCAACTATAAGCAATAGCTTCAAAAATTAGTTTTCTTTATATAAAACTACTATCGAAATTGAGATGGTAAGTATGTAAATAAACCATCTGAAGATGCAGGAAAATAAACCAAACGACTTCCAAATGCTTGTTTCGTTTCATGTCTTTTTCTCTCCAATGTCCAAACACCAGCAGTACCCAACACATACTCACTTAGATTAACTCTTGTCTGGCTCGGCCGCACTGCCACCAGCATGCGGCAGCAGCCCACCACGATTCCCATTAGCCGCCATATCCTTATAATAACCTGCAATCCCCATCCCAGGAGGCCCAAAAAACCCGCGATTGATGCCCCATATGAAACACTCCATTTGGTGGAAAAACTCCATAACCAGTGCCCACCATGCCATACTCGGCCTGTGGAAGTCGCTTCACCACTAACGGATCACTTCTTATCGCCCCACGATCACCTTCCATATCCCTATAACGATGCAAATATAACGTCAACGGTTCAATGTAATCATCGAACCCAAGCTTACTCATAGCCCATAACACATCTTCCGCCGTGATCGTCTTCCTTTGCTCCTTCGGCACCGCTCATTCGCCTCGCTAGTTATGAAACTTATATACTCCGGCACACATTCTTGAATAGTTACTTTGGCATCGTCTGAGATCTTCGCATAAAATGGGAGGATTTTCCGCATTATACGTATCACATTTGCAATCGGCATGAACCTATCTTGCTCCCTTACAGTGCACTCATTATCTTCCCCAACAGCCACCACCCCACTGTTGCTTCCTCCATTCTTGTTTGGCGCCATTTCACTTTTCTTCATCCCTGCAAATTGCAAAATGATCATCCACCAACGGTCACAATTCAGTCTCATAATGGGCCAAGCCCAATATAAATGAAAACGACGAATTGAAGTCGAAGAGGGTTTGCATGCGGACACGTGGAGACACTGTGTGAGCTGATGATGTCAGCACTACTCACTACCAACTGGCACCACTCGACTCTATTACCTATTTTTCAGCACTACATTTCTTCATCTCCCAAAAATCGGGTATATGAAAAAATACATACCGAAATTCAAACATCAACAAAAAGTCAGAGCATCAAAATTTAAAAACCAAGCAGAGTGATTAGAGAGCTAAAACAGAGCAATGGAACAGTGAAAATGGGGACACAAGATGGAGACCTGAATTGGGGAATCTCTGAAACCCTTGAGCAGCAGCAGAGAGCCAGGAACATCCATTGATCTTTATTTGAATCGATTTACTAGTGTATGTGGATGATGCAACGTTTTGTGCTGCTAGTTTGAGACGTTTTTATACAAGGAGGTGTTTAGGAAAGGGACACGTGGCGGATGTAGGCGATCTAAACGAGCGATTACTGAGGAGTGAAAATTGTTCGACTTGTAATTACTTTTATCGATTTTCGATGATAAACTTGTTTGAATTTGTTGCGCTGTTTTTTTTCGTGCAATTTCCGATAAATAAATCATAAATGTTAATAGTTACAATTGTGCTCGATTCTCCACTTTATTTTTTGTTCGTGCAATGTCAATCATATATTATAAATTCAAATTCCAAAACAATTTAATTGTCCTACTGGTTGACTGCTATTTGATTGGTTCGTTTTTTGAACATTTTATTATGACTAGGCTGTCACTGCAATTTTAACTACTCTCAATTTGTTTTGATTGCGTACTGTTGGGCCAATTAGGAGACCATATTTTATGGAAAGTGTTCATCCGTGTGGGAGGCGTGTTGTTTTCTCCAGCCTCATGCGTGGGGGCTTTTACAATGCAGATGTCTTTGAAGGTTTTCTTCCTTTTGTTCACCTTAGGATTGGCCTAGACACACCATTTCCCGTATTTCATGGGAAGTATACCTCCCTTATATGAGATGTGTTGTTTCCTCCTGCTTCGTATGCGAGGAGTTTTGATCATGCAGATGTTCTTACAAGTTTTTTCCTTTCGTTTGCCTTAGGAATGACCTAGACACATCAATTTCCATATTTTGTGGTAAGTGTTCCTCCCTTGTTGGAGGCGTGTTGTTTCCTCTCGCTTCGTGTGGGGAGGATTCATCATGCATATGTTATTTGAAGGTTTTCTTCCTTCCTTTCGCTTTAAGAATGGCCTAGACGCACCAATTTTCATATTTTGTGGAAAATGTTCCTCCCATGTTGGAGGCATGTTGTTTCCTCCCACTTCGTGAGTGGGGGCTTTCGCCGTGCATATGTTCTTTGAAAGTTTTCTTCCTTCCTTCCTTTCACATTAGGACATGGAGCTTTATCGCATCATTGTTCGTGAAGTCAATCATGTGAATAGCGAGACATGTTTGTTAAAGATTTGGGTGAATGTCTTCGTTGTGGCCAGAACTTCTAATGAGTAGAATAGATGATTATCGTGTATGAAATCTGAATGACATGTACCCATTTTACTCACTAACGAATTTTTTGTTGTAAAAACCTGATATTTTGACGTACATATAATGTGACATTTCAGTCTCTCAAATAAGTAGACTTTATTATTTCATATCAGAATTGGGGGGTCTAATGTCATCATTTTATAAACTTGTTAAAACTAGTTGACAAATTTGTAGGGGCTTTCAAATTTAATCGCCATTACTCTTAAGTCTGCATACACTAAATTCACTTATATGAAATGGGATCCAGTGCTAGAAAAAGTATTTAAACATGAATAAAAAAGACATTATTTTATAAAGAATTTGATAAGTAGTTTAGTAAAAAAATCAAAACGACACCTTTTTTATTCGTAAATTTTTATAAACTGCACCAAAAATGGACCGCTGAAAATATGCAAGTCATATTAAATCTGTTTCTCATGATTTATGCATACTATAGTATTATTTTAATGAGCCATTTAGAAATAGTAAAAAATAAAACGGGAAGAGACTTGAGCAGTAGATGAGGATGCAATGATGACATTGAATTGTTGTATGTTCGATGTTGGTCATTCAAGATTCACATGATGTCGCTATTTAACAAGAAAGATGTGAGTAAAAATTGCTCCTTTTTCTCTTTTCCAACGTATATTATTGTAAAGGGCTAGCCCTGAAACCACACTTTGCCATCTTTCTTTCAGTGATGAAGCTTAAAGTCTGGAAGCTATTAAATGGTAATGTTATTTACCAAAGGGAGTTAATTCACTTTGGAAACTGGATACATATCTTGAAATGAAAATTGATGCCGATTTGGTGCCCATATTTAGGGTTTATGAAACACAAAAATACACATACCATTCAACCTCTTGACTTTTTAGATCACAAAGTTCAATAAGGTTCAGCTTACAAGTTACAATACTGACTTTGTGTTACCTTTAGCGATCTGCCCTAGTGGTATTTGTATTTCCATGATTTTTGAATATTGAAAATATGACTAAACGACGAAATGGGGTTGGCCTAGTGGTTAGGCACCCACTACCTGGGTCAACAGGTCTTGGGTTCGAATCATGGGGAAAGAGTGAAATTCCTAAAAGATATGGTAAAAAAGTAAGAATTTCTTATAATTCGACATGCTCTTTTGGGACGTTCATGAATGATTTATGACGAATAATGTATTCTTCAACTTGAATTTCTATAAGTAAATATTTGTTTTACACGAAATATTTCTTGCACTAAACCACATAATATTTCTCAGTTGTTCATCGATCTTCAAAATATCAGACGCTAATAAACACTTTTACTATATAATGACAACCCAATGAGATAAGCTAAATTTGTGAAATCGTGAGATTAAATACCTCTAGTTGATTGTATAGATTTAAGTGCCGTGATTACATTTATTATTATTTAACTTAAGGATATATTTGTACAAAATACAACGCAGTTCATATTGATAATTTTTTTTCAACTTTCGTCCGTTGGATTGCTAAAAAATAACAAATCATATGTAGTCTGTGCAAATAACCCTAGTCTCGTGTGGTTCATCATTTCTCTCTCTATATATGAAAAGGTTCAATAAACAATGTTTTCAAAGATTTAATATCGTTATTGTTTTATTATCTGTCCCTGTTAGTGCAGCTTTAGCTGCCTTTTGCAATCAAACAAAAATTTAATATCAACTATTGATTTTTATTAATCTAAAAATTTGATATTAAGAGCTTTCAATCCGACCACAACGTGATTACTGCTACACCATGTCATTTTATAGGATTTTATTTTATTTTAAATTCAATTATTATATTAATTAAAATCAACGGTTGAGTAACTCACATTCACACAAAAATGGATACATATTTTTTTGTTAAAGCATATAAAATAGTTGAGATTAAAGTTAGTACTAATAAATTATTCTAGTGGAATTTACAAATTTTGTCGATATTTTGTCTCATAGTCTTACATAAACTGATCATTTTTCTTGTTATTTTCCCTATATATATGAATTTCATCACACCTTTTATTATCATCTTTGATCACTTTCAGACATGGCAGAGGTTCCTTATCAAGCTTTCTAACCCTGTTTTTGCATTCCATCTTATCATTCTCCACGTTTTGTTTTCAACACATTGTTTAACATGTGCTGTTCTTGACACTGTTGCAGAAAAAGGTTACAGAAATGATCCTCAAAGCGGACCTTCAATGTGACTGCTGCTACAAAAAAGTCCGAAAATTGCTCTCCAGATATCCTGGTAAGCATTTTTGATTCATGTTATCAAATCCATTTCGACCATGGCAAGACATTGAGTTTCACGATCGCGAACATATAGAAATTACGTAATTTTGATTCTTTTACACGTTTTCGACAGTTTGCATTATGTTTGTCAGAATCCTAAGTTAAGAACATTTTAAGGATATGGCTGAGCTTTCTGTTTTTTTTTGTAAACAAGAGAAATCCGAGACTGGATTTTCGATGACAATTCTGGTACGGTGACAATAACTGTGACCTGTTGCGACCCAGAGAGACTCCGCTATAAGCTCTGCCGGAATGGTGCAGACGTTATCAAGAGTATTGAGATCAAAAAGCCGGAGGAAGCTGCACCAGCTGAGCCACCGAAGTTAGAACAAGTCACTCCACCGCCAGCCAATCCTGAACCAGCTCCTAAAGCACCTGAACCGGTTGAGAAGCCACCCGAACCAGCACCTAAAGCTCCTGAACAAGCTCAAAAAGGTCCTGAACCGAGCCCAGGGGTTGTTGAACCGGTCCGACCAGCTCAATGTGTCGGTTCATGTCCTATGCCGATGGTTTGCATGCAATGTTTGGGTGGTCGTATGGTTGGACCGTGGAACTCCGGGTCGGGAAGGCCTTCGGTTTATTTGGAGGGTTGTTTCTACGGTAGAATTGGCTTAGATTTCGGACCAAACGGTCCGAGGCATTGCAGTCATCATGGCCATGGTTCCTGTAATGCGAACCATTGATAGGAGAATCTAAGAAAGGAGTCATTTGTTCAAATAATCCTTTTTATAAATTAATTTTAATTAAAATTAAGGAATTTTTTATAATTTAGTCATTTTTATCAAGTTAATAGGTAGAGAGAAAAGTTCGAGAAGAACAATAAGAAATGTTGAAACACAATATCAATTATTAATCGATAATAATATCCAAATAAAACATAACAACAATGTCGTAAATCTCCAACTGTTCATCCAGTTCTTCAATTCATTCTCTTCCATTTCACATGTATTATACATAATATTGTGTAAAACAGATGCAAAAACGATATCCAGAACAATCAAATCGAAAGAGCTGGACAAACTCATATATGTTTGTGTTTAATATTACCTAATACAGAAAAATAAACCAAAGATCGGATGAGTAATTGCTAGACCGCTACTCCTTATTCAATTAAATTCTTCCCCGACATTCAAATTTCAATCCGACTTACAATTTTATAAGCTATACTTATTTTGGTACCTAAGATGCACGAGGCAACAGGTCTGCAGCTGTGAGAGTTCCTGAGTGGTCGGCATCGAGATTTTGAAACCTTTCCAATAACATTTGTACGTCTTGTTGGCTGATCTTGTCCATCTCCTTGAGTTTAAATATTATGAACTCTGCAGCACTGTAAGATTCAAAAGCAGAAATAATCAATTCAATGCCCCAGCAGAAAAGATAAATATGCTTTAGATTTAATTTCTAACCTGACAACTTTGTCTTGATCCAAGTCAGCTTCCTCCAAATCCGCACAAGTCAATCTCCTAGAAACCACCCACTGGAAAAATGCCTTCTGACGCCTTTGAGCGTACATTTCCGTAAGGTAAAGAAAAAACTGAGCGACGAATGCAGTGCCACTCAAAATCCAAAAAACAGCAAACAGACGACCACCTCCAGTCGAGAAGCTCTCATCACCATACCCAAGAGTCGTAATGGTAGAACAAACGCAGTAAAATGCGTCAATGAAGTCAAACCCCTCAACAAAGCGCAAAAATAAAATACCCACAATCATAACCACGATTAAAAGGGCTAACGAAGTGATGAATTTGTATTCCATCTTATTAGTCTCCATCTCTTTCATTATTTCGGCCGGAGTAGCTTTATCCGACCTATGCATTGCTCTAACGAACTGAACCTCTTGCTTCTCAATAATATAATCTGCTGCCTTACTAAGAAATAAGCCTCCAACTGCCATCCCCGAAAAAACAAAAATGCAAGCAAGTAACTTTGCTAAAGTACTTCCAGGCACGAGATCTCCATATCCCACTGTCGTCACTGTCACAACGCAGAAATATAGTGCATCAATAGCCCCATTAGTTTTCTTTCCATTTAGTTGATCCCTTACGAAATAAAAACACAATGACCCAGCTCCTAAATACACAACCAAGATTAAAAACACCTGCTGGAGACTGAAAATCTCCGTCCCTAAAACTGGAGGATTTAAAAACGACTCGTCATTCAAATTATGCCCCTGATCAGCAAACTGTCCTAAATTTGCTTTATACCCATTGCCATACTTTCTTCTCTTGAGAGTGTTTCGGTCATTGTAATTCTGAGCAGGTTCTATATACTCGGTAAGTAAAGCCTTCTCAACTTCATCTTGCGCCATAACCTTACTTACAGCAAGCAAATGACGAGTCAGAGTTTATGTCTGTCATGAATTTAAATGGCGGATTTGAGGACTTTCATTAACATATACAAAAATGCAGATTTTTATACGCATTTTAAAAGGATTTTATACATACTTGATCAGATCGCTATACGAAATAATGAATAATACAAAATTGCAATCAAAACCAGAAAAGATTAAAAATAATAGATGAAATCATGAATATGAATAAAACTAGGTCAACAATGCTATGAAATCTGGTGAAACATCCGATAACTAATTCAAGATCCGACATTTAAACAATTCACGCTGGTCATTTTAAAACCCAGATCAACCCAGTTGGAATATGGAAACAACATGTAGAGACAAATATCTTTCAAACCTGAGATTTAGATCGCTCGGACAACGAACACCAGATGTTCGATAAAACTCCTCAAAGAATTTCACATTTAGAAGCACATTATTTGATCCGTAATCATCGCGCGCGTTCATCACTGGTCAGTTTTCCCGGCCCGGATCCGAAGATCGAATCATTTTCGCTTTCAGTTTGACCCATTACATAAATTTTGACGGTCAACGCGTGTTTCCAAAACTGTTGACTAATCTCAGGCTTAATGTAGGGATGGACACTCGGTTTGGACGGGACCTGACCAGAGTATTTATTACGTCCGTTCGGTACCGGTGTATTATAATTTTTTAAGGGTTAATTATAAAAAATCACTATTATAAATCAACATTTTAATAATTAATTACGAAATTCCTATATTATAATATATTCGTTATAAAAAAATCATCATTGACACTGTTTCGTTAAAATTTTTGTTAAGTGCGTGTACGCGTGGCAATAAAATATAATTTTATTTTAATTATCGAAAACCATAATTATAATCTCAGTTTTACAAAAACCGTCATTTTAATGACTAATCATCAAAGTACTACCAATTGCACTGTTCATGCTAGATCCAAAACTCATACGATAATTTAACTCGTTGATAAGTGTCAACTAGCTATATGATGCTTCAATTTAATATTGATGAATGTCAATGAAGAAAATAATACTATGAATTGCGAAAGGAAACACATGTTTGAAGGTTTATTATCAATGTGTAATGGTTATCAACTGTCCGGTTCAAGTATAAATAATTTTTTCGTTTTATTCTTATTCTTATGATTTATTATATTACTACTTTTAAATTATAATTGTTGTACTATATTGATATTAAAGATTCAATTCTGTGTTAATGATATAACAACTTCTCACCGCACCCGCAGCTGCAAATATGTTATTAATAGGTTCAAGTTCAGTGTGGATCATAAATTAATGAATCGTAATTTTTTGATTAACCTCGTTAGGTTGTTGCATGCTCAAAACGATTGGAACAAAATTAGATTTGATCCCAACATCTTTCTCACAATTGTTCAACAAGAACTCAACTTTCATTTCTCTAACCTTTTCTACCATCAACGTATTTTGAAAATTTTGCAAAACATTTAATTTTTACGAACATAAAAATAGGTTGTTAATTATCGTATAGAGAATGTATCATGTGGATTCTCTCAATTTGGTGGACTCGTGGATCCCCTCTTGCATCCGTTGATTGCATTTTTTGGACGCACCAGATTGTGCTAGCGCATTAATGAAACATGTGACTTGCACGTGTGCATTTGTCATGTGCACACGTGATGTGCGCATGACAAATGCACATACGTGGCGCAATCTGGTGCGTCCAAAAAATACAATCAACAGATGCAAGAGGGGATCCACGAGTCCATCAAATTCGATGGATCCATAAGATACAACCTCTTATCATATATTAAGGAAGTAAAATAAAATAAGATATTTTTCAAATATATTTTATTATTGATTTCCAAATTTACCTGTTTAAAAAAATATATTCAATATAAATATTAAACGTCCAATTAATTTTTATGAAATGACAGAATTTGTTTGCTTTTTACGACCAGTCGTACTGTAAATCAAGTCAAATAATTTAGAAAATCCAACCACGATTAAAAACAACAAAAGTTTGAAACACATCGTTTAACTAACTGAAATGAAACTATTATCTTCTATCAGAAACCCTTCCTCATCTCCGGCCGCCGCTTCCGCCGCGTCTCCCAAAACTCTACAGCCGCTTGCCTTTTAATCTCCAGTAAACATGACTTATCATCAGCCGTTAGATCCTTTCATTGGTCTGTTGGATAAAACATTAAAAAGTTTATGTGCAACTGGGAGAGTGAGAGAAGCAGTTGGGCTATTGTGTCGTTCAGGATCGAAGGTAGACACCGGGACATATTGTCTTATTCTTCAAGAATGTATTTTTAGAAAAGAATATACAAAGGGTCGGAGAATACATGCTCAGATGACTGTAGTTGGGTATACGCCAAATGAGTATTTGAAGACGAAATTGTTGATTTTGTATGCAAAATCTGGGAATTTGAGAACTGCTCATATTGTATTTGATAGATTGGAAAGTCGAAGTGTGGTTTCGTGGAATGCAATGATATCGGGTTATTTGCGAATGGGTTTTGAAGAATTGGGTCTTGAGTTTTATCACAAAATGAGGGAAAGTGGTGAGATGCCGGATCAGTTTACATTTGCTTCGGTGTTTAGAGCTTGCGCTGCTGTAGCTAAGTTAGAGCAAGGAAAGCAAGCACATGGAGTTATGCTAAAAATGCTGGTTGGGGATAATGTTGTGGTTAACAGTTCGTTAATGGATATGTACTTCAAGTGTAGCAATATTGATGATGCTCGTCGAGTATTTGAAAATTCTCCTGTAACAAATGTTATAACTTGGACTGCCTTGATATCTGGATATGGATTGCACGGAAAAGTTTTGGAGGTTTTGGAACTGTTCCATAAGATGATTGACGAAGGTTTCGCTCCGAATTATATTTCGTTCCTAGCAATTCTTTCTGCATGTAGCCATGGAGGTTTGGTGGATGAAGGTAAGGATTATTTCTTATCTATGACGAGAGATTATAACATTCAGCCTCAAGCAAAGCATTATGCTACAATGGTTGATCTTTTTGGACGTGCTGGCAGGTTACAAGAAGCTTATGACTTTGTTCAAAACTCTCCGTGTTCCAACCACTCAGTGATGTGGGGTTCGTTGTTAGGGGCATGTAGAATGCACGGAAACGTTAAATTGGCAAGGATTGCTGCCAAAAAGTACTTTGAACTGGAACCTGAAAATGCCGGGAAATATATTGTGCTGTCAAATGCTTATGCTAGTTCGGGATTATGGGATAAAGTTGCAAAAGTTAGGGGAGATATGAAAATGTCTGGAATGAAAAAGGAGCCAAGCTATAGCAGGCTTGAGATTCAACAAGAGGTGCATTACTTTTTTATGGGAGATAATTCACATAAACAAACTGAAGAAGTGTTTGATCAGATAAAAGATATTACTTGTGCCTTAAAGAATCTGAAATATGTTCCTGATTTGCTAAATGAGTGATGGTCGTCCGGCCTAGCAGTTGACTTTATCTCTTAACATGGCTGGAGGCATGTGATCGTGATAATAATATACTATATGGTGTTGACAATCACACTCGAAATACCCCTAATTTGAAGAACAACAATCTATGGTCGGTTGAGCTGATCATACCTTGCAAGTCCAGTTACCCTGACAATTCATAATAGATTGTACCACTTGGACCGGAGTCAAGATGACATTGGCCGAGGTTACGAAAGCCTTGGATCTAGTGAAGCCAGGTACACTTTTCTGAATACATTTGGCTCCATTAACCAGAATCATCAACGGCGTGTGATTCATTCTACTTTTATTTCAGATTCTTTACTAACTTACATTGTCAGTCAGTAACTCTCTTTCGTTTTGTATACCTCTTCGAATGTTCTTTGGTAAATAGTAGCAAATTATAATACTGTTTTCATTAAGTTAGATCAGCCAGCAAATTTTATATGAATTGTCTGCCGTTGTGAAATTGTATGCATGCTTGTTCTTCTCCTATTAACAATTTTTTTCTGATTATATTTGATGATCAGCCTACGCAAACTTGAAGGTCGGAAATCCAAGCAGTGACTGTGCAGAAAAAAGCCGCTGGCCAGCTTTAGTGCTCAATTTATCTGATGGGGTGTGCCTCTACAGGAAAGTTCACTATCTAGTATCTGAAAGCACTGATTTGTACTTCAGTTGACTTGGCCAAGCCGTGATTCAATATCCTAAAAACCGCTTCAACTTCAGAAGTCATCTGTTCCGCTATATAGTCCAGCTGCTGGCTTCGTTCAGCATTTCGAGTAACAGAAAGGAATCATAGCTAGCTTCTTCTTGACAATAATCTTGTCTTAAGATTTTGGCTTCTGTAATATTAGCAAGCTTTTTTTGATGCTAGGAAACTTTAACAGAAATCTAAAAAGAAGACTTTTGAATCAAACCAGTGAATTTTGCAATTGGACCGGTATGATGCCGATCGGTTCAATTATGACAATCCAAGCCGAGAATGGCAAAATGTCGGAGAGCCGTTAACGGCAGAGAGTAGACGACGACGTTGTGTTGGTCGATGAGTTCGCGTCTTCATCTCTTACCGTTTCATTCACTTGAAGCTGTGTACGCTTTCTGCGTTTGTCTTTTGAGTACGATCTGATCAGGTACGCAACTCTGCCACTTTCCGATTTTGCAGTTTCAAGTTTTGATTTTTATGTTCCATTTCGGATTTTCAATCGCATCTGTTTCTGGGTTTGGATTTGATCGGCAATGGGTATGGATTCCTGTGTTTTTTTGTGCTTGGTATGTTGGGAATTTTGTCAAACATTTGGTGTGATTTTAGACATTGATTTGGGCTTACATTCATGTGTGTGGTTTCAATTTTCAATTGGGGGTGTGAAAAGGTTTGCATGTGTGAAAAGGTTTTCAACCTTTTTGAGTTTTAATTTCTACAATCACCTGAGTTTATAAGTGCTGGTTGATGATCTGCAGTTTTTTGTCGTATTTTTTGTCTGTGGTTGTGTTTTGTTAATTTGTTAGAGGTAGAAAGTTTGAGTCTCTAATGAATTTACAGAGAGTTTTCATTTCTTCATTTCAAAGTTTGAGCTTTGTTTGCCAACCATTATTTAAAGACTTGTGGTGTTTGAAATCTGAACCTGTTTTTTGATGTTTTACATTCTTGATAGTTTGCTTGAAGTTGGTTGGAATGAGATGAAAAGTGAACTCAATGAGCAACAACGAGTCACTATATGGAAGAGAAGTGCTTAGTGCAATGCAGAGGGATCAGGAAAGAGAGCGGCGGAGAATGAGAGACAGACAGAGAAGAGAGTCCATGACTGCTGAAGAAAGAGAGAAACATCTTGCTAGGCGTCGTAGAAACTATCAACTCCGTAGATTAAGAGCTGGGAATGCTCAGTCTGGTTCTGATGGAGATCAAGCATTTCTTGCACCTGGGCATGAATCTCGAGGGTTAGTGGATGCATTGGATTTTAGTGTAGGGGGGAGTAGTGGTTGCAATAAGGATTATGGCCTTGAGCTAAAAGATTTAGACGTCAGAGGTAAAATTGTTTGCTTTATTGAATGCTTACAAATTTAATTATTGCTGAAACTTTTTCTTCGTTTTTTATGTTGACATTTATAGGTGTTGGACATGGTAGTGAAAAATTATCTATTTTCGAAGGAGAATTGAGACTAAGTCAAGTTCGATACCTTGCACGCTCATTAGATGGTTTTCAGCGGAAACTTATTTCTGCATATTTGTTCTCAAACAGTAATCCGGCTTCAAATCGTAAGTTCATCAACCATGGTAGTTTAACATGAATTTTCTTTGGAATCAGAAAATGACATTATCATATATTTCGTTGTAGCTTTCATTGAGTTCTTGGCTTGCTAAAGAAATTAAATACAATGTTGTGTGTACAAATACAGGTGCAAGCGGTAGAAAGCTTCGTTTTACACAGGTTAAGTGTCTCGCCAGGGAACTAAACTCTAACATGAAACATGTTACCAGCCGCCTTCGTCAGTTACCGCCAAGAAGCATGAGTAATGGTACATTTTACTAACTAGTGTCTCCAGAATGGGCGAAGCCTCATATTTGAATTCATCGAATTCAGTTACATGTTAAACGCAGGTGAAGAGACTTCTTCGAGCCAAGAGGTGTCACACGATTTTTCTGAACAAGCGAATACCACCGAGCTAGATAGTATCACTAATCATGGCGAACCAGTCATGCTGATGGTATCTTCTTCTTCTTTTTTCGGGGTTTTAAAAATTTTGAAGTTAGTGCCGAAGCTAAACAATTTGATTTATATCCTTTGACTTGTTGCATTGCAGTGCGTGATACAGAGGTAGACAATAATTAAGTGATAAACTGTCTTCGCCCACAATCTGAAGCTCCGTACTTTACAGAACATTAAACCTATATTTTCTCACCCCATGTGGGGTATTCTTTACGTGAGTTTCTATATTCCTCTACTTTTTCTGCTACTTAACTCTACCTTGCTTGGAAAGCAAATTTTTAGTATCGACAAGGCTCTTAGTTTAGTGTTTAAAAATGGCAGGTAGAACACAATACTTTCAGAGAAATCAAGTTAAGAAGTGGGTTACTCATTCCACATCCTGAAACTATAAATACGCTATCAGCTTCAAGGCCTGTTCATTCCAGTTCAGTAGTTGTAGACATGCACAGCTTTTATAGTTTATAATACTAATTGCAGCTTATGTCATGCATCATGTTTATTGTTGATGTCAAAGACAGACACCAAGGTTCTTCAATCTGTATCACATTGCACAAGGGTCAAGACAGCTTCAACTTATACAAGTAAGATATAAACTAAGCTTAAATAGAAAGATTGCGCTCAAATAAAAAGAATCGATCCATATCAACATTTTACAGTAATCCAGAAAATTAGGATGTACAACATTTGGTTCCTTTGACCTCTTCCTTTGCCTCATCATTTCCATTTGGTTGGAGAACAACCGTTTTCCCGTTCCCCATCCAGTCAGTATCCTGTTTCTTGAGTTCTTGAGATTGCATTACTTTGCGACTCAATACGTGGTATATCTCTTTAACAACTGTCTGAAAGGCAGCTACCACATTAGATGAATCCAGAGCTGATGTCTCAATGAAAAACATCCCTTGTACCTCGGCCAGAGTTTTTCCTTCAGCTGTAGAAACTTCTCTGGCATCCTTAAGGTCTGACTTGTTCCCAACAAGTATCGTGATGACATTCATGTCAGAATGAGCTGTTAACGAGCGAGTAACAGAAATTTTATTAGAACAAATACAGTGGTGTACTGCAAGGAA